>JASAND010011498.1:0-23296 GCA_030248195.1 Trissonchulus latispiculum
AGAAAAACCCGTTATAGAATTTAGCTGTGGATGCGAATACTGACCCGGATCTGGATTCAAAAACTGACTGGGAGCGGAGGAAGTAGGAACCCCCACCCCACCCGAACTGCACACATTGGGACTGGATTGAGCCCCCCGTCCGGAACCACCTGAATTTTGGGGAGGAACAGAAGCTGCAAAACCACCAGAAGCCGGAGGAGGCTCAGCATTTGTCAACAAAATCAAATCATCCCTATCATTTTGATTTGGGGGAGGATCAAAATTGTTTTCGCCCGTTGTGTCGGGTCTCCCCAAATTTCTCTCCCCCAAGACTTCAGAAACTGACATAGAAGAAAGTCCCATATCTTCTAACCTTTTATCCAAATAGGATTGCATAGCGGTCAAAAGACGTTCTTCATGTTGGTCCTCCTCTTCAATTTCCACTGAATCATCAAACATGTTGTATTGAGGATCCGTAACTGGGCCATTTTCCTCCTCTTGCGGGTCTGAGGATTGCAGCAATTCTGGCCCCCAGACAAAGATTTCACAGTAGTTTCTGCACCAGGAACATAAATTTCAGGAGGTTCCAAATTTTGGAGGACCTGCGGTCCCCCTGACTGAGACGTAGAAGGTTGGGGACCAGCAGACTGCGAAACTTGGGGGCGGGAAGCCCCAGTTTGAGACCGGGTAACAGGCCCCCCAAAATTTTTCTTCAAATGATTTGGGTACGGAAGCTCCTGAGAAGTAGACGGAGCAGCAGACATAGTTGCCCCCGACTGAGACTGGGTCCGACGCAAATTTTTGGGAGGGGGAGGAGGTATTCGGGAGGGAGGGACCCCTCTCCCACCTGACCCTTTATCTGTTACTGGTTTGGATTTTGAACTTTGTCCCGCCCAATGATGTTGGGGGATGTCTGGAACATAACCTTCGGGCTGCTTAGGGGTCCCCCTCCCAATACCTGGGATTGATCCCCCGGACTAGTGTTGGGGGAGACACCCCCCCGTCCACGACCTTTGGCTATTCGCTGTTTAGAAGCCATTGGAGACCCCCTATCTAATTCAACTGGACCGTCTATATATGATAACAACCCCCCAAAGTTGGGCTCTCCTTTTCTCTCGAAGTTCAAATTCTCTTTTTCTCGCTCGAAATTCTAAAAGACTGGGCATCACCGAAAAGTTACGGTCGCCAGTTTTTGTAGGAAAGTCATGTAACTTGCCTAGTAAAAAGAATACTTCATACTAAACGATTGCTTGGTTCGTGCTCGGTGTGTAATGCCTAGATGTAGAATCTCTTGGAGAATGTAGAGCCACTGATGGATTCGAATATAAAAGAGAGCCCTAAGATAACTTAGAAAAGAAGAGAACCATAACGTGACTTTACTTTGCAAAAGTTAAGACAAACAAGAAAAACTATTTCGGATCATCACTCAACGACAAAATACAATATTAGCAAATGCAAAACCTACTAAACTTCGAGAGCCCAACTTTGACAGAGACCTACCCAACAAAACCCGACTTCTCCCCAACCAAAAATTGACACAACTGCCCTGAATTCTTCGCGAAGCTTCCTTTTATAGTTGCAAAACTACTGCTGTAGCTAGCCCAGAAAAGAAATCAGGTTTATCATTCACGCATAAGTAAACATTTGAATTCTTGGACATTCAATAATTTAAACGTACTGTTGCGCTAACTTTATGAGAACAATGCGCTTCTGCGCCACACTGCTGCGCTGTTGCGCAGTGTAATTTACGCATACAATGGATAATATCCCACAGTACCACGACAAACAGGACCAGCAAAACATTTTCGCCTCTCCTGCACGATTGGCAAACTACAGAAATCGCTTATGCAGTTGCATACGCATACGCAGAATTCTTATGACAGTAGTTGCAAATTTCTACCGCTCTCAAAAAACGTGCCACAAAATCTGCTAATTTTGCCAAAAATCATCATTTTTCTCATTTTTCACGTTCTTTTAATAATTTCTCTCTCGAAAGTCACCAAAATTGGCACATAAAGCTCTCAATGCATGCCGGATATTATGGTAAAGGCAAATGCTTCAAGGTAGAACTTTTCTGTCGTGTCGGCTCCTTTGATCTCTTATAGGTCATAAGGGTCAATTTTTGAAATTCCCAAAATATAGACAAACTGGGTATCATTCGATAGCTACTGACGAGCTGAACAACGTTTCTAATAGAACTATATGTCAGAAATGTAGTATCTGAAAGTTAGAGCCGGTTAAACTTTCAGGCCACAATTAGATGAAAAAGGCTCAGTTCACAATTAAAGAATGTACTGTGAACGACTGGCTAGCGACTCCGATCCCGGAGTTTTTTAGCATTAAAATATTAGCCAACCTAAAAAATTAATTTGCAATATTAGTTGACCCAAATTTCACTGCCGCTCTGTCTCAACGTGACCATGGAGGGCAAATCACAGTAATTTTCAAGTTTTCCAACTTTATAGCTGTATATCTTTGCCACAGTTTGATTTCGAACTCTAATGTTTTGTCTTGTTTTTGAGAAAGTATGTACCTATATTGTGTGTGAAAATGAGCGAAATCCGTGCCTATCCATTTTAACCCAAAGCGACCCCCCCCCTTAAGTGGACTCTATCAGGTTCATTCTCTGTGAGACGCTCCACCCGATTAGACTTGCTACACCTGTATATTTGGTCGAACCGAATTGTGCTGATATGGTTTGCGGTAGCAAAGCGGCCTATCAGATGCAACTCAGCACTTAAGACAAGTATGTATAAGATCAAGTTTAGCAAGGCAAAACGGGGTCTTCCTAAAACAGCTACTTTCTGTTTCCAAGCACCTCCCTGGCTAATGGCACTGAGATGAATGTTCTTAGTCTCATCACGGTTGATGTACACGCAGACAATAGTTCCTTTATGAGCATCTTTTATAGGACTATTTTTGTGGAGATAAAACATGGCTATCCTTATAGCAACAGCGCTATAAAAAACTGAAGTTTAAAGTTTAAAATATAGAAAGTTAAAGTGAAACCTTATAGGACATCGCTCGCTTCCGTCTATTATTACGTAACCATCGAATAGAGAGGGTCGGTAGAGACCAGTCCAGAATAAATTTGTCCTAAACAAAGTGAAACAAAATGTAAACTTGCTCGATATATTATTCTATGATGCATAAAAAAGGTACCGCCAAAAGGTTGCTTTTCGGTTTATGTATGGCTAGGTATTACTTTCTATGGTTTTCAGTATTATAATTGAATTTTTAAATATATACCTTTGTAGTCACAACTGAAGTGCCATCTAGCTACAAAATAGAGAGGGCATTAAGGGCTGCCAAGAAAATTTCAAAGCAAGCAATAGCTATAATTTAATAAAGAGGAAAGCTTAATTACAAATTTTGCATAGGCGCTCACATTATGGTAGAGAACTGTACTTTTTGACGGGGGAACCAACTACACAACCACGGGAGGGGTGGGATTTTGGCAGATCACGGATTGTAAACGGATAAGAGATCCTACTTCATTCTTCAACATGTGCTCACTGGTCTTGGCTAAAGTAAACAATTGTTTCAGTATCTACCCTAAATTTCCAACTTCAATAAGGAACGTCACCGTCTGTCTGCAGTTTTGTTCAAGAAACATCAGTTTCTCCTGCTTTCTTCAGGCTTTCTCAGCTTTCAGAAGTAAATATATTATTCCATTCAAAGAAGTTTTCCTTGTATAAAAGTTACATAATTGATCCTTGCTTCTTAGTGATTCATGTGAAACTACACATGCGCAGCTTGTCCAAAATTAATGGGAAAAGGGCACACCCGCCTTGAATCTTCTGTCATATGTCTTCAAAACTTAAAGAAAGCTTAAGAATATTTCAAGGCAGAAAATATTGTCAGTTTTTGAGACATACTTCGAACAAAGTTCAATTGTAGTATCACTGTACCCGTGTCCACCCACAGATATTATAGCTTGAGAGAGGAAAATGGAAAATTGGAATGCTTATCAGAATAAGTTGACATCAACATCAACATTAATCAACATCAAATTTGCAATGCTACAAGCAAAACTATTTATTATAATACAAACTTTTTTAAATTCACTTTTCATTTCGTGATTGAAATTGATTTCTTATTTATCGACACTAACTCACGGCATGAAGAAGTCCAGAAACGACTGTTCTTCCGATTGGTCAAGAAATATTGGTAAGTCCCCTCCCAAGGCCTCACACGTTTTGACTGCTTCAGTATAGTTCTGCGGACTGTCCAATGCCTTCTTGTAGCAGTGCTTAGTACCCTGAGGACGGGTGTATTCTGGTGCACAGTTTTGCAGCACTGAAAAATAACAAAAAGCTACGTTTAAAATAGCAGAACTATTCCTGTATTTTTCCATGTCAACTAATGACTCTTCATATCGAGTGATACTGAACTACCAGATACTGAATTTCGATATAGTGGCTGATGACGAAGCGGCAGTGTCAAAAATAAAGCGAGTATTTGAGCGCGTTACTCGTTTGCTGAAACCGTGTAAGCTGCCTAAACTTCAAGCGCTTTTACTGCAGAAACCGTGTTTTGGTTTTAAGTTTGTTAGTTGTTTTCAGATAGTTTCTTCATAGTTTTTCTAAGCCTTAACTACATCTGCAGCATTGCTCAAAAGAATTGCTTGTAAATAGTCTAAGCCAAGCTGCAGCCAACTATTGTTAATCTCACAAAATCTGTGTACCGTTATGATGATTTTTCTAGAGTACAAAAATTTGTAGCACAGCTGCAGGTTGCAAAAACAAGCAAGGTAGACCAATACGGATAAAACGTAATGCGTTTTTTTTAATAAACCGTGTTTTCAAACGCGTACACGGTTGTTTATAAAGTTTATAAACCGTGTTACGTAGCCCATGATTTTTGTTAGTCCCTAAGAACTGGCTTAGGCTTACACGTTTTAAAGCACGTTCTATTCTTAACCTAACACACTCTCTGGTTAGCCTAACACGCTGTCGGTTTAGCCTGGGCATATTCTTACTCAGCTTGCCGAGATCTTCAAACTAGAGATATGTCCAGGGATCAGAAAAGCCACATAGCGTTATGTGAGCTCCAAATAAGGCCGAATTCTAGCAATACTACATATATAAATATAAATACATATAATAAATATATGAGTCCAAGTTTAGGAATTTGGGAGCCTACTTCACTCCAGAGCTGGGTACATGCGTCATTGATAAGTGATATATGACCACACACACAAACAGACACACACACACACACCACACACACACCACACACACACACCCCACACACACACACACACACACACACAAACACACACACACACACACACACACACACACACAACACACACACACACACACACACACACACGCACACACCACACACACACACACACACACACACACACACACACACACACACACACACACACACACACACACACACACACACACACACACACACACACACACGCGCGCGCGCGCGCGCGCGCACACAATGCCCTCATGAGTTATCATCTGAAGGAGTAGAATATACTGGTGTGTATATTTTTAGAATCCTCGGGAACCTGAGACACGGAAATCGGAAAAATCCGAAATTCAGTTTCATTCACGGAAAATTTAAAATTTTTTGCTTTTGGCCCAATTTTTTTATGACAGTGAAAATTTTGTTTGACAATCGAATAGAGCTGGTCACGCAACACATTTTTGCTCTTATAAGCTTTTCACGAAAATGCATCCAATTTTCGGAATTCCGGGTTTTTCAAAATTAGCGGATTTAAAAATTTCCTCCAATACCCACAAGATCGGTATCATTCGAAAGCACTATCTTAGTTTATTCCCAACCAAGAACAAAATTATCAAAACAAAATTAACAAGAAACTATAGAAAGCAGCAACAAATATACCAAACCGGAGAAAAGAAAAGTGTCAAAACACATTCTAATGTACGCGGCAAAGTATTGACGAGGAAGGGATCAGGGCTGGGACGATTGCACGGCCGCTAACGCCCGGCCTAATTAAGTTATGAAGAAACAGTAGCAAGTGGGTTTTGAATTGCACTATATTTACACCACTAACGAGTTGTTCATCAAGAGAGTTCCATATAGGAATTATTCGATTTGCGAAAAAATGCTTATGAATATCTAAGTTTGCACGTTTCCACATTAATTTGTGGGAATGACCTCTAGTACGTAAAGTAGGAGTAAATTCAAAGAACTCTGAAAAACTTAAGTGACTAAACCATGGAGCATTTTGTAGGCTAAAATTATATCTTTACTAATCCGTCTTTCCTCCAAAGAGGGAAGATTTAAATTTTCAAACATTCATGATAAGGTAGGTTGGAAAGCCTGGCAATCGTGCATAGTAAATAACCGTTGAACTCGTTTCTATTAAAAGTCAATCACTTTGTTCACTTTGTCAACTCTTGTTCGAATTAGTCCGTTTTTTAGGGAAATAATACTTCACAAATAGCATAGTTCGTTAGTTTAAACAGAAATACTATTTAGAGTTTATATTGTAAGATTTGATCAAGCAGTATTACTAGATCACTGAGAACTATCTTTAAAGATTGTATTTGTAGGAGAGAAATTTAATCTAAGTTTAAAGTTAATTATTATTTAATAAAATTTGAAATTACTTACTCAGTTAGTGATCTTATTTATCCCCTTAGAATCGAATATTTGTCTAAATTAATTAAGAAAGATTAATGCGTTTTTATAGCTAACGCTAACACTCTATTCAAACCAGTGAAAAGCTGTTCCCCTAAGAAAACCCGGTTAACTCGAACAAGGGTCGACAAAGTGGGGATGACATGAAAAACAGTTGACTTGCTGGCGACAATCCCAATTGTAGGGATTAAGAGTTGACTAACTGGGAAGTTGACAAACTGGGAAATTGACAAATTGACAAACTGGGGATACCCATTGTGAGACTCATCAGTGCTAGACACTGATCAATAGAGGTCAGTGGATAGTTTTCAAGGAAGGGATAGAAAAAGACGACTCCCAGCTAGTCCTTTTAATACATTTTTATAAAGATATCGGTTTTAGTGGCTGATGTTATTTTAAGCGTATAGTAAACTAGAGGTACCTCCAAATATCAGCCGATTTTGAGTTTAGTCTGCACATTATGGCTAGCTTACCATGAAACTTTCATGTTTGCGTCACTTACCATTTGTTTAAAATTTATCTTAACTGTTTCCATGAAACCTTGACAGTTCAGCCAAATAAAACTTAGTATATTCCGATTAATCCAACTTTAACATTCTTTTTCAAATAAAGTAACTTCCTAAATGCTTTTGTTATTATTAATTGTGGTTGTTTATATTAAAGTCTTTCATGTGCCTGCCTACTGAAACTATGAAACGTTTAGAAAATAACTGTGAAACAAATAAGATGGCCGGTTGAATATCTCATAGTTGCATGCATATGTCGTAGTAATTTCGTATCAGTAAAATGAACGGCCGATTAGTAAATACGGTATTTACTAGTAAGAAGGATTCTTTAAACTCCCCACTTAACGAAAACCATTTATGAACTCGCCAGAAAAGATTTAGAAATCTGAATGTAAACGGGGGGGAGAGGTCAGGGCGCCGACGAATTAAAGCCAAAGAAGGTCAACATTATCACAAATGGCAAGGGGGCAGAAGAATAAAACGAACAACATAAAAACAACACACGTTGAATGAAAACGGTAAAAGAAAACAATAGGAAAAAATTTAGAGGGACAGACCCCAAAGGAAAGAGAATGGGAGCGAAAAAAAAAAAAGACAAAAATTGAAAAAAAAAACAGATGGACGAGTTAGAAAAAAGGATAGTGTAAATAGGGAGCTTAAAGAAGCCATTCTTACTGTAAATACCGTATTTACTGAAATCGGTAGTAAATATTTTTGAATACAGAAATTACTACGACACATACATATCTGTGCACAGCAATGTCAAAAACCAGTTTAAACCGGTTTCAGTCCAACAATCCAAACACGGAAGTATTTTCAAATCTGATTGCTTATACGTCTCTCCTAATTTGCATATTTGATTCAGATGTCTAACAGTGAATTCCTTGTGCAGTTGTTGTTTGGATTTGTCATCGTCTGGTCGGGTATTTTATTGGACCATTAAATCTATTATTACCCACCCTCATCTCAGTTGGTTAGATGCGCTTTCACGGATGTCCATTTGGATAACGCATTGCACAAGTCGACGCAAGATGGCCTAAATTGCCGCAGTAATAACACGTGACGTTTTTGGGATCGCGCTGAGAGGGTTGGAATTCTGAATGTGAGCTTTGGTGCCGCACTGGAATAGCTTGAGCTGAAGCTACAATAAGGGCTTTCGCAGAAGTAGAAGGCTCCGATTCCTGATTTTGAATTTCCGCCTTACTAGACTTGATAGCTTCCAATGTAAGTTGTAACTGCACATTCCTAGATTTCATGTCCAAAATTTGCGCTTCGAGCTGGGTTAGCTTTTCATTCAAATCAGAATCTACAGTGGTAGAGACGCTGCTGACTTTATCTTTCGGTTGAAATTCCGTTTTAGAAGTGGAAGGGGAGGTTGACAAATCCGACTCCTGTTCCTCCTCCAACCTTGAAAGCTGGATCACAATTTTGTGCAATTGCTCCATAGTTTGGCCCCAATTTTCCAAATCAATTAAAAGGGGGACACTCAGCTTTTTCAGTTCTGGACAGAGTCCTTTTCGTAATTGCTCAAAAATATTGATAGCCCTCAAATTATCAGAATCATTTGGAAAAGCTTTTCTAGCCATGATTTCCAAGTCAGCGGCAAAATCCTGCACCTTTTCGTTTTCCTTCTGACCACGAACATAAAAACTTCGAGAATGTTCAGCCGCTGTCCTTGTCACAGGTTCGTAAATAGTCTTCAAACGTTTAACCATTTCTTCATAGGTATTTGGAAGCCCAAGAGAAGAAAATCTATGAAGGACAGTTTCCCCAAATTTTGCAAGAAGAAGGGCTCGCTTATTAACATCTGGGATAGAATTCGCTTGGACAATTGCCTCGAAACTAGTGATCCATTCTTCTGGAGTTACCGAAGTTTCTCTACCATTGTAGGGACTCAGACTTTTAAAAAGCGCAAGATACGATTTGATGTTCGCCATGTCTCGATGCTGAGGTCAAGTTGCTACAGGGAATAATTGAGAGCGGAGTCCTTGCGTCCAAATAAATTTGCGCGATAGCTCATCAATGTTGTTTAGACTGATAGTTGCCCAAATATTTCGCAAGCTTGAGAAACGGTAGAAACGCAAACGGTAGAAAATTTTGAGAAATTAAAGTTAAAATTTTATTCAAGCAACTCGTGCAGAAAAAGGAAAAATATTTTATTGAGAACTCAAAGCATAAAAGAAAAAAAAGAACCTGAAAAAAAGCACAAATTAATTCATAATGAAATATAATAATATTAAAATACTATAATGTATATATTTATTTAAATAAATGGCTTTTAAAGCAGCCCTGGGAGTCAACCAGGTAGGTTTTGCTGCTGAATAAATAATTAATTTAATTTATAAATTTACCTAGCCGAAATTTTGGGTGGTGTCGTGTTCACCAAAAAGTGAACCCTTCACCGCTCAACTCAAATACATAGCCAAATACCATCCCATAAATTTCATTAAAAAGAAGAAAACAAAAACGTGATGGCTAACCAGACAGAGTCGAACTGTCTACGGTCGCCATTTGTTAATCCCTGACTCAGCTGTCTGGACCTGAGCAGGAATCAAGAGGCTGTGCGACTGCAGGTTACCAGACCGGGCCTAACTCTAATAATTTATTCCAATTCTACCTAACTAACCGGAATCTACAACTTTACCAGTCCAAATGGATCCATCCGTGAAAGCGCATCTAACCAACTGAGATGAGGGTGGCGTAATAATAGATTTAATGGTCCAATAAAATACCCGACCAGACGATGACAAATCCAAACAACAACTGCACAAGGAATTCACTGTTAGACATCTGAATCAAATATGCAAATTAGGAGAGACGTATAAGCAATCAGATTTGAAAATACTTCCGTGTTTGGATTGTTGGACTGAAACCGGTTTAAACTGGTTTTTGACATTGCTGTGCACAGATATGTATGTGTCGTAGTAATTTCTGTATTCAGTAAATACTGTATTTACTGGCCGATTTCAGTAAATACGGTATTTACTAGTAAGAATGGTATTTTCTTTAAGCTCCCTATCTTTACACGTAAATACCATTTTTACTGAAACTCGTCCAGTAAATACTGTATTTTCTAGTAAATTCTGAATTTTGTCTTAAACGCCTTTGTCTTTGTGTGCGGCTAGAGGTTCAAAGGGCATGCCGACGTCATATTTAAAGCCAAAAGATAGGTCATACATTATCACAATGTGCAAAGGGGGTACATGAAGATAAACTCCATACGTTAAAAATATTAGTTTACAAAACTAAGAAATTGTTTTCATTTTAACACAGTTTTCAATATCAAAACAGATGTGTATGTATTATATAATGATAATGAATTACGATTAATTAAAAATATCTTCATGCACCCACTTTGCACATATTGTGATAATGTATGACCTATCTTTTGGCTTTAAATATGACGTCGGCATGCCCTTTGAACCTCTAGCCGCACACAAAGACAAAGGCGTTTAAGACAAAATTCAGAATTTACTAGAAAATACAGTATTTACTGGACGAGTTTCAGTAAAAATGGTATTTACGTGTAAAGATAGGGAGTTTAAAGAAAATACCATTCTTACTAGTAAATACCGTATTTACTGAAATCGGCCAGTAAATACAGTATTTACTGAATACAGAAATTACTACGACATATGCATGCAACTATGAGATATTCAATCGGCCATCTAATTTGTTTCACAATTATTTTCTAAACGTTTCATAGTTTCAGTAGGCAGGCACATGAATGACTTTAATTTTAACAACCACAATTAATAATAACAAAAGCATTTAGGAAGTTACTTTATTTGAAAAAGAATGTTAAAGTTGGATTAATCGGAATATACTAAGTTTTATTTGGCTGAACTGTCAAGGTTTCATGAAACAGTTAAGATAAATTTTAACCAAACGGGTAAGTGACGCAAACATGAAAGTTTCGCTGGTAAGCTAGCCATAATGTGCAGACTAAACTCAAAATCGGCTGATATTTGGAGGTACCTCTAGTTTACTATACGCTTAAAATAACATCAGCCACTAAAACCGATATCTTTATAAAAATGTATTAAAAGGACTAGCTGGGAGTCGTCTTTTTCTATCCCTTCCTTGAAAACTATCCACTGACCTCTATTGATCAGTGTCTAGCACTGGATTAGTCTCACAATGGCGTATCCCCAGTTTGTCAATTTGTCAATTTCCCAGTTTGTCAACTTCCCAGTTAGTCAACTCTAATCCCTACAATTAGGATTGTCGCCAGCAAGTCAACTGTTTTTCATGTCATCCCCACTTTGTCGACCCTTGTTCGAGTTAACCGGGTTTTCTTAGGGGGAACAGCTTTTCACTGGCTTGAATAGAGTGTTAGCGTTAGCTATAAAAACGCATTAATCTTTCTTAATTAATTTAAAGACAAATATTCAATTTTAAGGCATAAATAAGATCACTAACTGAGCAAGTAATTTCAAATTTTATTAAATAATAATTTAACTTTAAACTTAGATTAAATTTCTCTCCTTACAAATATTAATTTCTTTAAAGATAGTTCTCAGGTGATCTAGTAATACTTGCTTGATCAAATCTTACAGATGATGAAACTCTTAAATAGTATTTCTGTTTAAACTAACGAACTACAGTTATTTGTGAAAGTTAAAGTTATTTCCCCTAAAAAAACTGACTAATTCGAACAAGAGTTGACAAAGTGAACAAAGTGATTGACTTTTAATAGAACGAGTTCAACGGTTATTTACTATACGATTGCCAGGGTTTCCACCCTACCTTATCATGAATGTTTGAAAATTTTAAATCTTCCCTCTTTGGAGGAAAGACGGATTAGTAAAGATATAATTTTTGTTTACAAAATGCTCCATGGTTTAGTCGACTTAAGTTTTTCAGAGTTCTTTGAATTTACTCCTACTTTACGTACTAGAGGTCATTCTTACAAATTAATGTGGAAACGTGCAAACTTAGATATTCATAAGCATTTTTTCGCAAATCGAATAATTCCTATATGGAACTCTCTTGATGAACAAATCGTTAGTGGTGTAAATATAGTGCAATTCAAAAACCCACTTGCTACTGTTTCTTTTCATAACTTAATTAGGGGCCGGGCGTTAGCGGCCGTGCAATCGTCCCAGCCCTGATCCCTTCCCTGCTGTCAATACTTTGCCGCGTACATTAGAATGTGTTTTGACACTTTTCTTTTCTCCGGTTTGGTATATTTGTTGCCGCTTTACTATAGTTTCTTGTTAATTTTGTTTTGATAATTTTGTTCTTGGTTGGGAATAAACTAAGATAAGAGCTTTCGAATGATACCGATCTTGTGGGTATTGGAGGAAATTTTTTAAATCCGCTAATTTTGAAAACCCGGAATTCCGAAAATTGGATGCATTTTCGTGAAAAGCTTATAAGAGCAAAAATGTGTTGCGTGACCAGCTCTATTCGACTGTCAAAACAAAATTTTCATTGTCATAAAAATTGGGCCAAAAGCAAAAAATTTTAAATTTTCCGTGAATGAAATCCGGAATTTCGGATTTTTCCGGATTTCCGAAATCTCAGGTTCCTGAGGATTCTAAAAATATATACACCATATATTCTACCTTCAGATGATAACTCATGAGGGCATTGTGTGTATGCGCGCGCGCGCGCGCGTGTGTGTGTGTGTGTGTGTGTGTGTGTGTGTGTGTGTGTGTGTGTGTGTGTGTGTGTGTGTGTGTGTGTGTGTGTGTGTGTGTGTGTGTGTGTGTGTGTGTGTGTGTGTGTGTGTGTGTGTGTGTGTGTTTGTGTGTGTGTGTGTGTGTGTGTGTGTGTGTGTTTGTGTGTGTGTGTGTGTGTGTGTGTGGTGTGTGTGTGTGTGGTGTGTGTGTGGTGTGTGTGTGTGTGTCTGTTTGTGTGTGTGGTCATATATCACTTATCAATGACGCATGTACCCAGCTCTTGGAGTGAAGTAGGCTCCTCAAATTCCTAAACTTGGACTCATATATTTATTATATGTATTTATATTTATATATGTAGTATTGCTAGAATTCGGCCTTATTTGGAGCTCACATAACGCTATGTGGCTTTTCTGATCCCCGGACATATCTCAGTTTGAAGATCTCGGCAAGCTGAGTAAGAATATGCCCAGGCTAAACCGACAGCGTGTTAGGCTAACCGAGAGTGTGTTAGGTTAAGAATAGAACGTGCTTTAAAACGTGTAAGCCTAAGCCAGTTCTTAGGGACTGTGTCAAAAATCAAGGGCGCGTAACACGGTTTATAAACTCTTTATAAACAACCGTGTACGCGTTTGAAAACACGGTTTATTAAAAAAACACGCATTACGTTTTATCCGTATTGGTCTACCTTGCTTGTTTTTGCAACCTGCAGCTGTGCTACAAATTTTTGTACTCTAGAAAAATCATCATAACGGTACACAGATTTTGTGAGATTAACAATAGTTGGCTGCAGCTTGGCTTAGACTATTTACAAGCAATTCTTTTGAGCAATGCTGCAGATGTAGTTAAGGCTTAGAAAAAACTATGAAGAAACTATCTGAAAACAACTAACAAACTTAAAACCAAAACACGGTTTCTGCAGTAAAAAAGCGCTTAGTTTAGGCAGCTTACACGGTTTCAGCAAAACGAGTAACGCGCTCAAATACTCGCTTTATTTTTGACACTGCCGCTTCGTCATAAGCCAATATCTACTTAGCTTATGTGGATGCCACATAATGCCGGAAGTCTTGAGAAAGTCCACCTACATCCCTGAATCTAGCATGTATGACGTCATCATGCCCTTTGTATCCTTAGCCACATACAATAGACAATACAGTATTTACTGGACGAATTTTTACGTGTAAAGATAGGAAGTTTAAAGAAAATACTA
This sequence comes from Trissonchulus latispiculum, assembly GCA_030248195.1. Classification (NCBI taxonomy): domain Eukaryota; kingdom Metazoa; phylum Nematoda; class Enoplea; order Enoplida; family Ironidae; genus Trissonchulus; species Trissonchulus latispiculum. Next base: position 13,953 of record JASAND010011498.1, read on the forward strand.
TTCTTACTAGTAAATACAGTATTTACTGAATACAGAAATTACTACGACATTACTATTACTATTACTATGTATATTAATTTCATTACGTGCAGCTCGTTTGCATTCATGCAGGTAGCAAATTCCACATTCAGTTAATTATTCAGTCACAAGGCATTGTTCAGCAGTGCATAAATCAATTCAGTTCTCGATTTAGACCCAATTCGAATTTCACCCAACAGTTCAAAAATCTTACATCCACATAAACGTATCTGCTGTTGAATTCAGCATCTACTAGTTCAGTATCACTGAACATTAGTCAACACATGATGAATCATTAGTTGACATTGTAAATACAAGAATAGTTCTGCTATTTGAAATGTAACATTATGATGTTTTTCAGCGCCCCAATGGGAACCACAATGCACCAATCCTGAAGGTGCTAAGCACTGCTACCAGAAGGCATTTGACAGTCTGCAAAACTATACTGAAGCAGTCAAAACGTGTGAGGCCTTAGGAGGAGACTTACCAATATTTCTTGACCAATTGGAAGAACAATCATTTCTGGACTACTTCCAGCCGTGAGTTAGTGTCGATAAATAAGAAATCAATTTCAATCACGAAATGAAAAGTGAATTTAAAAAAGTTTGTATTATAATAAATAGTTTTGCTTATAGCATTACAAATTCGATGTTGATGTCAACTTTTTCTGATAAGCATTCCAATTTTCCATTTTCCTCTCTCAAGCTACAGTATATGTGGGTGGACACGGGTACAGTGATACTACAATTTAGCTTTATTCGAAGTATGTCTCAAAAATTGACAATGTTATCTGGCTTAAAATATTCTTAAGCTTTCTTTAAGCTTTGAAAACTTATGTCAGAAGATTCAAGGAGGGTGTGCCCTTTTCCAATTAATTTTGGACAAGCTGCACATATGCAGTTTCATATGAATCACTAAGAAGCAAGGATCAGTTATGTAACTTTTAAAACTTCTTTGAATGGAATAATATATTTACTTCTGAAAGCTGAGAAAGCCTGAAGAAAGCAGGAGAAACTGATGTTTCATGAACAAAACTGCAGACAGACGGTGACGTTCCTTATTGAAGTTGGAAATTTAGGGTAGATTCTGAAACAATTGTTTACTTTTGCCAAGACCAGTGAGCACATGTTGAAGAATGAAGTAGGATCTGTTATCCGTTTACAATCCGTGATCTGCCAAAATCCCACCCCTCCCGTGGTTGTGTAGTTGGTTCCCCCGTCAAAAAGTACAGTTCTCTACCATAATGTGAGCGCCTATGCAAAATTTGTAATTAAGCTTTCCTCTTTATTAAATTATAGCTATTGCTTGCTTTGAAATTTTCTTGGCAGCCCTTAATGCCCTCCCTATTTTGTAGCTAGAGGGCACTTCAGTTGTGACTACAAAGGTATATATTTAAAAATTCAATTATAATACTGAAAACCATAGAAAGTAATACCTAGCCATACATAAACCGAAAAGCAACCTTTTGGCGGTACCTTTTTTATGCATCATAGAATAATGTATCGAGCAAGTTTACATTTTGTTTCACCTTGTTTAGGGCGGATTTATTCTGGACTGGTCTCTACCGACCCTCTCTATTCGATGGTTACGTAATAATAGACGGAAGCGAGCGATGTCCTATAAGGTTTCACTTTAACTTTCTATATTTTAAACTTTAAACTTCAGTTTTTTATAGCGCTGTTGCTATAAGGATAGCCATGTTTATCTCCACAAAAATAGTCCTATAAAAGATGCTCATAAAGGAACTATTGTCTGCGTGTACATCAACCGTGATGAGACTAAGAACATTCATCTCAGTGCCATTAGCCAGGGAGGTGCTTGGAAACAGAAAGTAGCTGTTTTAGGAAGACCCCGTTTTGCCTTGCTAAACTTGATCTTATACATGCTTATCAGTGCTGAGTTGGGGTCTTTTCCAGATTACCCCCCCCCCAGTTCTCAAAATCCTTAAAACTTGCCCAAATGAGCTAAAATTTGGTGTGGGTATGTTTTCACCCACGCTGAGTTCAAATATCGCAAAATTTTTCGATTTCGCGAAATTCGAAATTTTTCGATTTCTAAGGGGGGACCAAGGAAACCGAAAATTTTTTTTCTTCGACTTTGCTGAAAAGTTGTATACAGGGGTTATCGGGGTCGTAGAACACGAATCTGAAGTCCGTTTTTCGATTCAGGTTTTCGTTAGCTCAGTATAAGCTTACATCTTAAGCTTAAACCTTTAGCTTATACTGAGCTAACGAGAAGCTGAATCGAAAAACAGACTTCAGATTCGTGTTCTATGACCCCGAAAACTCCTATATACAACTTTTCAGCAAAATCGAAGACAAAAAAATTTTCGGTTTCCCTTGGTCCCCCCTTAGAAATCGAAAATAATCGAATTTCGCGAAATCGATTAAATTTTGTGATATTTGAACTCAGCGTGGTCGAAAACATACCCATACCAAATTTCAGCTCATTTGGTCGAGTTTTAAGAACTTTGAGTGGTGGGGGGGGGTAATCTGGAAAAGACCCCTGAGTTGCATCTGATAGGCCGCTTAGCTACCGCAAACCATATCACCACAGTTCGGTTCGACCAAATATACATGTTTAGCAAGTCTAATCGGATGGAGTGTCTCACAGAGAATGAATCTGATTGAGTCCACTTAAGGGGGGGGGTCGCTTTGGGTCAAAATCGATAGGCACGGATTTCGCTCATTTTCACACACCATATAGGTACATATATGTTCTCAAAAACAAGACAAAACAGAGTTCGAAATCAAACTGTGGCAAAGATATACAGCTATAAAGTTGGAAAACTACTACTACGAAAAAAATTACTGTGATTTGCCCTCCGAAATTGGGGTCAACTAATATTGCAAATTAATTTTGTAGGTTGGCTAATATTTTAATGCTAAAACAACTCCGGGATATCCAGCCAGTCGTTCACAGTACATTCTTCAATTGTGAACTGAGCCTTTTTCATCTAATTGTGGCCTGAAAGTTTAACCTACTCTAACTTTCAGATACTACCTTTCTGACATAAAGTTCTATTACAAAAGTTGTTCAGCTCGTCAGTAGCTATCGATTGATACCCAATTTGTCTATATTTTGGGAATTTCAAAAATTGACCTTTATGACCTATAAGAGATCAAAGGAGCCGACACGACAGAAAAGTTCTACCTTGAAGCATTTGCCTTTACCATAATGTCCGGCAGGCATTGAGAGTTTTATGTGCCAATTTTGGTGACTTTCGAGTGGGTAACAAGTGAGAAATTATTAAAAGAACGTGAAAATTGAGAAAAATGATGATTTTTGGCAAAATTAGCAGATTTTGTGGCACGTTTTTTGAGAGCGCTACAGACGGTAGAAATGTGCAACTACTGTCATAAGAATTCTGCGTATGCGTAGAGTGCAACTATCTATAAGCGATTTCTGTAGCTTTTGTCAATCGTGCAGGAGAGGCGAAAATGTTTTGCCGGTCCTGTTTGTCGTGGTACTGTGGGATATTATCCATTGTATGCGTAGATTACATTGCGCAACAGCGCAGCAGTGTGGCGCAGAAGCGCATTGTTCTCATAAAGTTAGCACAACAGTGTGTCTAAATTATTGAATGTCCAAGAATTCAAATGTTTACTTATGCGTGAATGATAAAGCTGATTTCTTTCTTGGGCTAGCTACAGCAGTAGTTTTGCAACTATAAAAGGAAGCTTCGCGAAGAATTCAGGGCAGTTGTGTCAATTTTTGGTTGGGGAGCAGTCGGTTTTTGTTGGGTAGGTTTTTGTCAAAGTTGGGCTGTCGAAGTTTAGTAGGTTTTGCCAATATTGTATTTTGTTTTTGAGCGATGATCTGAAATAGTTTTTCTTGTTCTATTCAAGTTTGTCGTAACTCTTGCCAAGTAAAATCACGTTATGGTTTTCTTCTTTTCTAAGTTATCTTAGGGCTCTCTTTTATATTCGAATCCATCAGTTGCTCTACATTCTCCGAGAGATTCTATATCTAGGAATCACACACCGAGCACGAACCGAGCAATTGTTCATTATAAAGTAGTCTTTTTACTGGGTAAGTTACATGACTTTCCTACAAAAAGTGGCGACCGTTACTTTTCGGTAGATGCCCAGTCTTTTAGAATTTCGAGCGAGAAAAAGATAATTTGAACTTCGAGAGAAAAGGAGAGCCCAACTTTGGGGGTTGTTATCGTATATCGACGGTCCGGTTGAATTAGACAGGGGGTCTCCAATGGCTTCTAAACAGCGAATAGCCAAAGGTCGTGGTCGGGGGGTGTCTCCCCCAACACTAGTCCGGGGGATCAATCCCAGGTATTGGGAGGGGGACCCCTAAGCAGCCCAAAGGTTATGTCCCAGATATCCCCCTACATTTGTGGGCGGGGCAAAGTTCAAAGTCCAAACCAGTTACTGATAAAGGGTCAGGCGGGAGAGGGGCCCCTCCCTCCCGAATACCTCCTCCCCCTCCCAAAAATTTGCGTCGGACTCAGTCTCAGTCGGGGGCGACTATGACTGCCGGTCTATGGCCCCGACTATGGCCGCCGGACTATGACCCCGTCTGGCTCTCAGGATCTTCCGTACACAAACCGTTTGAGAAATTTTAGGAGGCCTGTTACCCGGTCTCAACCCGGGGCTTCCCGCCCCCAGATTTCGCAGTCTGTTGGTCCCCAACCTTCTACGTCTCAGTCAGGGGGACCCCAGGTCCGCCAAAATTCGGAACCTCCTGAAATTTATGTTCCTGGTGCAGAAACTACTGTGAAATCTTTGTCTGGGGGCCAGAATTGCTGCAATCCTCAGACCCGCAAGAGGAGGAACATGGCCCAGCTACGGATCCTCATTATAATATGTTTGATGATTCCGTGGAAATTGAAGAGGAGGATCAACATGAAGATCGTGTGTTAATAGCCATGCAGTCATACTTAGATAAAAGGTTAGAAGATCTGGGACTTTCGTCAATGTCAGTTTCTGAGGTTTTGGGCGCGATAAATTTGGGTGGGGCCACTCAAACGGGTGAAAATAATTTTGAGTCGCCCCCAAATCAAAACGATGGGGATGATCTAATTTTGTTGACAAATTCTGGGCCTCCTCCGGCTTCTGGGGGTGTTGCAGCTTCTGTCCCTCCCCAAAATTCAGGTGGTTCTGGAGGGGGGCTCAATCCAGTCCCAATGTGTGCAGTTCGGGTGGGGAGGTTCCTACTTCCTCCGCTCCCAGTCAGTTTCTGAATTCAGATCCGGGTCAGTATTCGCATCCACAGCTAAATTCTGTACCGGGTTTTTCTCAAGGTCACTGTCAGGCGAATCTTCCCCAAAATCAGCCGGGACAATCTAGATTGGGGGTCCCAAGTTCGGCAAATCCAAATCAGGGGGGCTCTTCCAATTTGGTTCAAAATGGAGGTCATACGTGGCACCCACCGTCTGCTCAGTGTCCTCAGGGTACGTATCGGCGTAGTCCTCAGCCTACTCAAACTCATTCGACTACGAATTCCCAAATTCCTCCCCAACCTCAAGTTTTTTTCGCAGCAGTAGAGTCAATATCAGACTCCTCCCCCCATCCCCCTCAGTATACGTACGTACCACAAAATTCTCAATTTGTGCCGCCCTCGGCACAGCAGTTTTACTGTGTTTTTGATGCTTATGGAAATCCGATGTACGTATATAACTCTCCGCAGTCAGGACCGCCCAACAAGCGCCTAATACGTACGTGCCACCTGCGGACACTCCGGACACTAGCTCTGGAGCTCAGAATCAGAATCAGACGGTGGGGGCTACCCCTCCGGGGGAGAATATTTCGGATTTTGTGCTGGGAAACTCGCAGACAGCTTCAGGCCCTCCACCTCCGCCAAATTCGGGGGGCGCCTCCCCGGGTTTTTCTGGGCCCCAACCAGTGAAGAAGGGTGTTGCCTCCCCTAAAAAGGAGCAGGCGACGCCCGCCGGCATCCAACTCCGGCGACTATGGAGGCCACAGATGCTTCCGTTTCGGGCCATGATCCACGCCTGTTCCGTACGTATATTAAAATTCTCTGGGACGTTCCTAGATTTGATTCGGAATGCGTGTATGTTGATGACTGGGTACCGCAGTTTGAATCTGCGGTAGAAACCTACCAAATTCCCCAAGAGCAGTGGGCAAGGCTTTTCTATAGCAAATTGACAGGAAAAGCCCAAATTTACGCTTCAAGGGCGGGTCTTTCTATGATCGATTCCTACGAGAATATCTTGAAACTTTTGAAGACTCAATTTCCCAAGCCTCAACTTTCGTATCAGCAGAAATATACAGCATTCGTCAATCGCTTCCAACGTCCCGGAGAACATATACGTAAGTATATTTCGGAATTGCAGGCGTTGGCACTTGATATTTGGAAAGATCCGGAAAAGCACTGTGTCCAACAGGTCTGTGCCGGGGCGGTTGATAAATATGCGGCGTCGCTTGTTCCACTGAGGGCTCAGGGTGAGCCTACCATGGAGGATATTCTACGAGTTATTGATAAGCTCGATGCTCGTATACCCCGAACTGCACCAGGGGATGCCCTCTCCTACGACCCTCCGGTATATCATATTGCGAGTGCAGAGAAGGCGGGGGCGGATGGGGACCCTCTTAGCCCATTGGATCAAATTCGAAAAGAACTTCAGGAATTGAAGGTCCTTTGGGATAAAGGAGGAGATCAGAGGCCTCGATTTGATGATAGACGCAGGGAGAAGTGCGTCCATTGTGGCAGAAAAGGCCATGATCCTAATAATTGCTGGGATGAATATCCAAATATGGCCCCAGCAGGTTGGAAGGTTCGACCCCTCCTAGGGAGCAAGTGGCTGGAGTTACTCAATACGTACCGGTTTATCCTCAGTTTGCTCCTCAGCCACAATTTTATCCAGCTTATCAGGCCCCTGTCCTTTTAGCTTTACCCGCTCCACCTCCTTCGAATTCTTCGGGGTATTCTCAATGGGAAATGGCACCTTCACAGGGTAATGTACAGCCGTCTCCTTCTTTTGTCGCTGCACCAAACTTACCCCAGCCACTTATTCCGTCTCAGGCACCGTCCGTTCGGGGGGTAGCGGCTCAGTCATAGGCTCCCCCATTGTCAAATCATTTCGTCCGGGCCTCTGATCAAGTCCCTCCAAATTCCCAGGGGGGCACATCCCAGCGGGTAGGACAGACTCAGGACACTGCGAATCCACATCGTGTAGGTTATATCGAATCTGATTTGCATATACCTGAACCTCAAGTTTTTGGGATAAATTCATCGGAAGATCTGACTCCAGACCTCATTGTTCAGGCTTTTTCTATGATTCAGTCGAATTTTTCCACCTTGTCTTCTATCCATCAACATACGTATATGAAAGAGTTTACGGATACGTTGAAAAAGCAAATTTTTGATTTGGGTGGATATATATCCGATTCGTGGCCAGACAAACTGGAGAGAGAAGATATTTTAACTTGCGAGGTAGTTGTGCCTGATTCGCAGTGTCCTGACGAATTTTCTCCCGTGGAGGATCCTGACCCCTCCACCTTGCTTTCTGGACTCTGATTCTCCTCCATTGGCGGTGGCGTCGTTGGGGCAGACTGCGGGACCCACACAGTCTCAACCGCAGGGTGCGGGGGCTGACCCTACCTCTGTGCAAGGGGCTTGTGGGGACACGTCTGGGTGTGCGGCCGATCCACCATCCAGACCTGTCCCGGGGGGCGTAGGGGGTTCCAGAAAAACTTTTGCACTCCTTTCCCTCACTTCCCGGTCTGCTTCGACATCAAAAGGGGTCTTCGACCCACCAATTCCTCCACCGGGTGAATATCCCTTGTCAGTCTTCCTGACCCATCGCGTGTGTCTAATGCCACCGAGTCTACCGTTTGGAAACCAGTCGTTGTCTCGCTTGCTGAACGTTCTCCAACGCAGCCTATTCTTTCGCATGACTGAATAGCACAGGAATTATGGGTTTCGGCATATCTACGTCCGAACCCCGAGCAGTCGTCTAGTCGCGATATTTCTCCATCAAGGGTTAGAACCCCTAGAGTTAAGAGAACGAAGGCTGTAGCATTAGCAAGTGGGGTAGATGGGGAGGTAGCTCTTGAGCATCAAGTGGCAACGCAACCGGCTCCTACGGCTGCTAGTACCCCGAAACGGGTTCTACTGGCGGGTTTGTCCGAGTCAGTTGTTCTAAATTTGTCGGAGGATCCAGAGGGTGGTTTTGGTACTACTGCAACCCTGTGGCTGCGTTTCAGTCACCATCCGGGGCGAGGGTTGAAGTGAGCGGGGTTGACCCTGCCTTCTTACCCTCTCCCGCAGCTCCTATCACTGTGTCCGGGGTTGACCCAGCCAGTGAGGAGTTTGGTGCTTTTCGAACTGATCATAGCCCTCGGTCCTGTTCTGCTAGATTCCCGGGTTCCTTCCAGAAAAATTCGGGGACACCTAAGAAAAGTTCGGCGTCCTCCCAGAAAAGTTCGGAGACACCTAAGAAAAGATCGGGGTCCTCCCAGAAAAGTTCGGGGACACCTAAGAAAAGTTCGGGGGTTGCCCCTTCAACTTCAGGTATGGTTTGGCAGACACCGGCTCCTGTGACTAGGTTGCCTCAACCAGTTGTTAGATTAGGGTCGATCCCCTATCAGCAGCGTTCAAACTTCAGTGATACCTTTTGGCAACACCTACCTTCTGTGGAGACACGCCAGCAGTTGGATTTGGTTTCTTCATTGGGCTTGTCTGCTCAGGAACTTCAAGATCGGTGGGTCATCCTCCTCCATTCTATGCATTTGAGATTGCTTATCATACTATCGTCATGTGGGATACCACAGTTCTTGTGCTGCGGCTGCTTTTTCCGGAGGAATTCGCTCCTTCTGTTATTCCTCAGGTCGAAACGCCCCCATGATAGAATCTGATGCTGCATTCTAGCCTACTCATAGGGAGCGTTGTTGCCAGTTGTTGTTGTTGTAATTCCTCCTTATGTTTCGTTCGGTATTAAATTTCTTTTCTACTTAAAATTTAACTCGAGTTTTGTTTGAAACTTCTTTTCCATTGATAAAATTGTTTTGCATTGCAGTGTAGTCTATCCCGAACTTATTTTGTAGCCTTCCCGGACTTTTTGTAAATTTTGAAATTTTCCGAAAATTGTTTCTAAGCTTTGCTGAGATGCTTTGATGAACTTTGGAAGATAGTGTCTAATTATCGTTTTGTTATTTTTGTTATTTTTGTCAAATTGTCCGCTTAGCTCTTCGTATAACCTTTTTTTTACTAATCTGAGGGTTCTCTGGGGTGGGTTGCCTAGTTGACCTAAGACTGGGACACAAGTGCAATTCATCTCCCGGGTTCCCTCCCACTTTTATTGGGTTATACCAAATCTTGTCTAAACTTTTTATCATCATACATGTCGT
>JASAND010011499.1:0-27932 GCA_030248195.1 Trissonchulus latispiculum
TGAATGAATGAATGGCAGGGTGAAACCGCCCCCCTCACACGCCTTCATTGATATAAAAAAATGTTTATATCCTTCTGTATGGCGTTGAGGGGCCCACCTCTAGCATCCGTGCTTCCATTCTAATGTCCCTAGTTATAAACTCAACATAATAACATTCATCATATAAAATTAAATGGTATATATACGTATACAACTAGCTGGCGGCCCCAATGGAAGCACAGATACCTACTGAGACAACTCATAAGAACAAAAGGTAAGTTTAGAGGAGAAATTAAATTTGCTAAAGGAGAATTTCACCTATTAACCTTTTTTAAAAAATGTAAAAAAAGAAAAGAAAAACTGTTACGAAGAAAAATTATATAAGAAAAGTTTGTATATAAGATATATAACACGGGGTTTTCACATACAGAATCATATAAATATATATATTATATATGTGTATATATATACGCACATATATAAGTCAAAAAGCCATTTTATGTATATACTGGAATTCATCGTTCATATATCCGAAAGATAAAATTAATAATAAAGATGCTGACGCATTTTTTAAGAACTTCATATCACGTACATATATGTGTATATATGCCGAAATTTCAAAGTGATTTGCCTTGACATGCACAGCATGTCCTCGTCTCAGCTCCCCTTTGGCGTCGGCATACCACGCCCTGTCTACCTACCCATATGTGCTTACCCACCATAAAAGAGCTGCAGCAAAACCAAGTAATTATAAAACAAAAAGTACATATATATGTATATATATATATATACGTATACATGAGTACAGTATTTATAAATGAGATGCGTAAGAGAACCGTATATAATCTATTTGCCATCCGTTCATCCTGATGATTAGGGATGACAAATAGAGCTTTGCTGCAGGGGCTTCTCTTTTAATGGAGGAACGTGGCATGCCTGAAAGCATATATGTATAGTCAACGCTATGCATGTATGCAAGCCATTCATTCATTATCTTTTCTGGCGCTTTCCCCGCCTTTATTTATGAAAAAAAAATCGTTTTATACAATGACAAGTCATAGGGCCGACTTCAAGAGGAACTATATATATACGCTACCAGCAAGAAAGCCCTTCCAGCTCGTAAGCGTACTACACGATCTACAGTAGATTCTAAACAGTATAAAATCCGCCATGCCATATATAAGAAATGAGGTGGGTCCCCCCCAAATAAAAGAGAGAAAGAGTGCGAGTTTGCTTAATTTTAGCAACAATAAGGATAGAGCACGCACAAGACTAAGTCTCTCGTAAGGCGCGCCCTTGAAGAAATGATGTAACAACATTGCAGGTTGCTAATGAATTTTTGAACTGGTTGACACTAGGTGAATTAACAACATCACCAGGCAAGGAATTCCAAACATTTACAACTCGGTTTGAAAAGAAAGACATAGTTTTAAGTTTACGACAGCGTTTAGGGTAAAGCTTCCGATCATGCCCTCTAGTACCAGCATATTGAGAATACTCAAAGAAACGGTCAAAGTCAATACACATTTCATTGTTAACAATTTTATATACCAGTATTAAATCAGCATACAATCTCCTAAGTTCCAATGATTCAAGATCACATCTTTTTACGCTCATGGTAAGGCAATTCATACATGCCTCTAACATATTTAGTAAAACTAATGACTATCAAAACCACTGTGCAATCTGGCTTTTTGCCACCGACATAATCATGTGCCTCCTGGCACTCGATGGAGTTACTGGCCACAGGCCATAGCTATAATTATATTAATGATATAATGGGGGAATGTTTTTGTTTTTGTTTTTGTTTTTACTTGCATGCATACACTAAACAACACGTGTGTATGGGACCACAGGGCAGAAACGCTTTTCAATACCTTTCTACTCCGGGGGTTCAAAAGACCTAAAGCTGCAACTAGTATGTCGGTACGCCACTGACGACGCCCGCCGAATACTAGTATCAGTCTGGCAGAGTGGTCAGCGAGTGAATGCACCTAACTCGTATGAATGTGTCTGTAGCACATCGTAGTATCTGTTATCCATCGTACTAAGTAACATTGACTAATGTACAGTTTAATACATAATCGTTAAGACTTGCTTGAAGCGTCCTTACATGACATAAATACGGGATACATAAACTCCTAGAAAACACCTATCTACGAATCTCTCTTTATCTTTACGAGCAAGACAACTAGCTTTTCAGTCATCTTCGTCACTGTTGTCAAGCGGGGGGCAACAGTAGTCGGAAAGGACGACTACCGTTGCCTTGGGGGTGCCTAAAATACCCCACGGCAGTCTGGTTTGGGGCAAGTTTTCTATCCTTGGTCTTCGCTTCTCCGCTTCTTGACTTTTTGCAGTCCGCGGAGAGCACAGGACAAGATGAGCCACAACAATGCTGAACCACTGTTTCCGCTTCTCTGTGTTGAATAGAATGTAGAGTAGAGGCCTGCATTACGGCCCGCGGCCCGGCCCGGCCCGGCCCGGCCCGGCCCGCGGGCCGGGCCGGGGGGCCGGCGGGCAAAGGCACGGGGCGGGCGGGCGGGGGCGGGACGCCCCGGGCGGGGCGGGGCGGGGGGCGGGCCGGCCGGCCGGCCCGCGATTTTTGAAAGGTTTAACTATAAAATAGTACCGCACGGCAGTTTGGTTTGGAAATGTTTTGGGTTTCCCAATGTTTCGTTTCTATCCTTGGTCTTCGCGTAACGTTAGCATTTTATTTCCAAAATAATACAGATTTATCGTCACATCATAATGTCACCCTTCTCCTAAGTAATTTTAGCGTTTACAATATTGTATGAACTGTTTTGCAGTCCGCGGAGAGCAGCATTTGTTAACTGTTGCATCTTTTTAAAGTCCTCTACTTCTAATTTGTTTATTTCTCAACTAATTCTTATAAAGATGCGCACTTCACAACAATTTCATCTGGTTTAATAAAGTACAATATTTAAATGTTGCTGAACAGGTTTTCATTCTTGTTTTTCTTTCCGTCTTATATACAAAGTGTCACATGAGGCGTATTATTTTTGGTTTTTGTGCGCTGTGTTGAATAGAACTGTTTAGAAACCATTAAAACTCGAAAAAATCCGTTTTTAGAAAACACACTTTTGGTTTTAATGGCTGCATCCATGGTTCTTGAATAAATGTCAAGACTCGATGAACCTTTGTGATCCGAAGTCCAAGCGTTAGGTATTGCTTTAGATTGAAGTAATGGACAATATAGTTCTTCTTTACCAGTAGGTTGAGAACCAATTTCTGAAACCTTTCCAGAAAATATAGATAAGCCCTTTTTCAGCTTAGAGGCATATGAAGAGAGCATATCATCAGTAATTGCCAATTTTTTGGGAGCAACAGGGTAAGAGTTATGCGAGTCTTGTAGATATTGAGGATACTCTAGATCAACTTCCAATATTTATCCAGTTGTTCCTGTTCGATTTACTGTTCTAGCCAATTAATCCCATCAAATGATTCCATCCATTTGAAATCTCGGACGGGTAAATGTTGCATTATTACCCTTGCCCACCCATATAAATTGTTAGCGTTTAAGTATGTTATCCATGAATTTGGGACGGAAGAGTCATAATCTGGACACCTTGGGTTATTAGCTTTGGCGTATCTGTATGAAATCATTGAAACTCCAACTCGAATCCCAGCCTCAAAGAATGCATACATTTCTGTATCCTGTAGTAGCTCTATTAACCAGTCATTTTAAGACAAGCATCCCATCCAAAAGAGGGAAGGGTGTAATAATGAGCGGGGTCCAATCCATAATACTGTAGTCCAAATGAGCGAAAGTTTTCAAAAATGTCGCCAACAATAAACTATCACTGAGTAAGTATAAATCGTGATACTCTCCAATTGAATGAATGATGAAGCGTTTCCAAACGTTAAGAGCATGCTCATAATCTTTCTTGTTGATGTCAGTATCGTTCAGCTCGTTATAGAAGTATTCGTGCGAAGGGAGGGAAGTCTCATCAAATTTGCTCCATGAATCCATATAGTCGTAGGGATATGCTCCTTTGCGAAGTAGCAAAGCCAAGCTAGCTCCAGTGAAATGTTTAGACATGCAGGTAAATTTATCCTTTCCATCTTTAATCAAATTAGCAGTCAGCGATTCCAAAGAGCTGAACATAAGCTGACACGTATCAATAAACTTCATTTTCCATCCAAGTTCCTCTTTATTCTTTTTTGAATAAGTGAAAAACTGAGATAGCCCTCCATACCTTTCGGTATGCAGCCTAACTCAAGTTGATATTCGTTAGCGATACTTCCAATCTGCTGCATAATTAAGTAACCATCATATCTTCTGAGATTGTGTATTCCGACGACAACATCATTGTTGGGCCTCAGGTCGAGGCTACACTCAAGATGAGCCGTCGCCCACAAAGATGACAGTGATCTCTAACTCCATGTTCTTGCAGTTCCGTTTTGCACAAATAACAAGCCTTTAGCGTTGTTGTGTTCTTGTTGTTGTTGTTCTGGTGTTAGATTCATAGGCTCCACAATCCTAAGTTTATTCTGATACTCTTCACATTTGCTTACAAACTGCTTCAAAAAGACTTGCAAGCAATCCTTTACCCTATACGCAGTAGAAGAACCAATCATTTTATCATGTCCACAGCAGCTATAGATATCAAGTCATCCATAGCCACAGGGAGGATGGAGCTGATATGGTGTTGTGAATGACTTACTGATAGTAGGTTGACAACTGTCCACCTTCTCCAGTATACATTCAAAGTCAGCGTACAACATATAGGGAGCTCTTCGCATCTTGTGAACATTCCTGAAATGAAGCCACTTATCTTCACGTATCACTACAGCAGTAGGCGCATTCTTCTTGCATCTTTCAATGTGCTTCTTCCGTTTCTCCTCATTATAGCATGGTATGAGACACCGAGGACAAAACAACAGCTTATGTTCCTTTCTCCTTTCTGTAGACAGCAAGCGATCCAAGCTTTTAATGCAACAATAGTGCTGTTTCCTTCCGTTTTCTAACAATAACAAGTCCACGTGACTTCCAGCATATTTCAAACTGTAGTAGGTAGTGATTATGTTTTCGTTGTTTCCATACAGGTTGATGGTGATGTTGTTCAGTTTTTCAAACCTCTAAACATCTCTAAGAGATACTGGAACGGCAATGCCAGTGAAATCTAGCTCATTCTTGTTAGCAGTGTAGTTGTTAATCCTTTCACAGTGCATATCAACAGGATACAATGCAGATAGCACAGCCCATTTGAAGCACTGATTATCCTAATTTTGTACATTGACAACAGCTTTTTTAGCATCAATGTTCTTAGGAGTTGGTATGTAGGAAGATCCATGGAGGGGACGATACCGAGTACAATGAATGTCCAAATGGAGAAGTTCTCTGATGGTGATGACCCAGCCAGATCCCTTCTTCAGAAAGTTCTCAATATGAAGTAGGATCTCAGAAAAGCATTCACGGATCTCCATAGTGACATCGTTGCCGGGAAGGATTACTGTAGCCTTACAATTAAAGTAACCTTCAATTGTTTCATCTGGGTTCGTTGTCCGTTCAAAAAGGATCTTCATGCAAAGCCAAGTCTTCAAGCCTCCGTGCTTATCTAATTGAATGTTCACCATTTCCACAAACAGATCCAGAACAAAGGATAGAAATCGTTCGGGATCAACCATATTTTCGGAGGGATGAAGAGTTGTGACCGGGATAGAATTATTCAAAGCGGCCTGATTTGAGGTCCTGAGAGGACTCCGTTCTGGCATCTTCAGTGATTCAGTAGGCGGGTCTTCTTCCTTCTGTTTCTTAACAGGTTCTGTTTCTTCACTTCTTCTTATCCTGGTGAAGAAGCGTTGATTAAACAGGGCAGGCAAATCTTCGTATCTGCTCATGAATCTGCTCATGTTGCAGCAAATTCTTTTTGTGGGTAAATGTTTTTCCACAGAGCTTGCATAAAACCGACTTGACTCGAGCCTGACATTTTCAAGAATGACCGTTTCTCAGATTGTAGGTCCTTTTATGTATTTTGCAAGTACAATCTGTCAAAAATGAATGATGAGCTAGAGAACAGTGATTGCATGTTATCTCTTCGATACATGTGTTATACAAATGTGTTATACAAATAGCTAGTGATTACGCAATAACCTAGCTAATAATGATTGCATTATGCCATCCCTTCTGTGTATATGCCTCTGGCTTAGAGTGATTACGTCATATGGAAGCCTACCTCTATGTTAAAGTAATTGCGTAACACCAGGGGTATCTACATTATAACTAAGAGTATGACAAGCATAGATGTAAGGTGCAACGGAGATTTGGGTGTGGGGGAGGCTCCCCCCAACTTTTTCTGGGGGGCCCCTCTGGAGACCCCCTCCCAGGACCATAGGTGTGTTAGGGGGTTTGGACCCCTCCCCCCAAATGGAGGGGTCGCCAACCCCCCCCTAAAAATTTTTTTCTACCCCTCCCCCCAAATCGATTTTTTCAGACCCCTCCCCCCTAAACATTTTCAAACCCCTACCTAAATTTTTGAAAATTTTTAGCTAAAAATTCGAAATTTTTCCGAAAAATTCCAAAAATTAGCGAAAAATTGCTAGAATTCGCTTAATTAAGCTAAAAATCGTTAAAAATAGCTGTAAATTGAGAAAATTTTTCATTTTTTAACGAAAAACCGACTTTTTTCGAAATTTTTCGCCGACCCCCCCCCTAGAAAATTTTTCTTACCCCTCCCCCCAAATCGACTTTTCGCGACCCCCCTCCCCCTTTTTTTCGCCAAACCCCCTCCCTACTTTTTTCTGAACCCCCACCCCCACTTTTTTCGCCAGCCACACCTATGCCCAGGACCCCCAACCCTCCCCCAAAAAGTTTTCTATTTTTATGCCAAAAGTCGAATTTGCAGCCGTTTCCATAGTTTCCCTGGAAATTTTGGTTGGGGGGGGGGTAAACTTCGGAAATTTGGTGGTCGGCCCCCGAACTGTGTTGGGGAGTACCCCCCCCCCGAACCCCCCCCCCCCCCAAAAAATTCGGACCTCAGAAAATTCAAAAAATGGCCAAAAAATGCAAAATTTTCTGTAATTTAGCTTTTTTATAAAATGCTGTTTTAGTTTTAGGCGTTTTTGAGTTTTAAAGCGATTTAGCAAAATTTTTGAAAAATTTTTAAAAATACATTTTTGACAAATTTAGCAATTTTTGGGTAAAACGTTGGGGGGGGGGGGGGGTAGCAAAAGTGGGGGAGGGATAGTCAAAATCTGGGAGGGGTAATAATTTTTGGGGGGATACCCCCCCCCCCCCCCCCCCCCTAAGGAAACTATGGCCGTTTCTAATGCCAAAAACATTCGATATAAACTCGAAAACTTGATTGCCAACATGTTTCCAAGTCTAAAATAAAGTCAATATTGAGTCAGAAAGTCCATTACTGTACAGTTAAAAAAGTATTTCTCGCAATAACGAACAGTTTAGGACAAAAACTTGGTCCTTTTTGAGAATTTTTGCAAAATTTAACCTAAAAATACCCAAATTTTGGCCGATTTTCGCGCCTTCGGCGGGACAACCCCCCGGGGTCGCCGACCCTCCCCACTAAACATAGTTTCCCTGGAACTTTGAGTCTGGGAGGGTAAATTTTGGCCGACCTCCGAAATGTGATGGGGTCATAGGTGTGTTTGGGGGGGGCGGGGGGACCCCTCCCCCAAAATAGAGGGGTTGCCAACTTCCCCCCTAAAAATTTTTTGCTACCCCTCCCCCCAAATCAATTTTTTCAGACCCCTCCCCCTAAAAATTTTCCAACCCTTACCATAGGTGTACCTTGAGAAATCGTTGGGGGAGGGGGTAGCCGAAATTAGGGTGGGTGGGGTCAGCCGTTTTGAGGTGGGGTGGGGTTCCGAAAAATCGAATTTGGGGGGGGGGTAAAAAATTTTTTGGTCTAAAATTTAGAAAAAATTCGCAAATTTGCTAAAAAAGCGTTATTTCCAAGTAAAAATCAAAAATATTTCTTAATTTTTGCTCATTTATTCGAAAAAACTTGGTTTTTTGCAAAAAATTCGAATTTTTACTAATTTTGAGGCAAAAATTTCAAAATTTTGAGGGCGGGGTCTGGCAAATTTGGGTGGGTGGGGTCTGGGATTTGGCCATTTGGGGGTGGGGTCTGCCTCCAAACTTTCGAGGGTGGGGTCGGCACTTTCCCATTTGGGGGGAGGGGTTCCCCCCCCAGGTTCAGGTACACCTTATGCCCTTACCTAAATTTTTGAAAATTTTTAGTTAAAAATTCGAAATTTTTTCAAAAAATTCCAAAAATTAGCTTAAAATTGCTAGAAATCGCTTATTTAAGCTAAAAATCGTTAAAACTAGCTGCAAATTGAGAAAATTTTTCAATTTTTTAACGAAAAACCGTCTTTTTCGAATTTTTTCGCCGACCCCCCCTAGGAAATTTTTCTTACCCCTCCCCCCAAATCGACTTTTCGCGACCCCCCCCTCCCCCTTTTTTCGCCAAACCCCCCTGGCCCCTCCCTACTTTTTTCTGAACCCCCACCCCACTTTTTTCGCCAGCCACACCTATGGATGGGGGGTACCCCCAACCCCCCCCCCAGAATTCGGACCTCAGAAATTTCGAACAATGGCCGAAAATGCAAAATTTTCTGTAATTAGCCCTTTTTTATCAAATTAAGGCTTGTTCTTAACGTTTTAGGCGTTTTTGCACCGTTTTAAAGCGATTTTAGGCCAAATTTTTTAAAAATTTTTCAAAAAATGACCATTTTTCGACCAAATTTAGCTAACTTTTGGGTCCAAAAATCGTTGGGGGGGGGTTCGGGGGGGGAAGCCAAAAGAGGGAGGAGGGATAGGCAAAAAATCTGGGAGGGGGTAAATTTGGTTGAAAGTTTTGGGGGGATACCCCCCCAACTCCCCCCCCCAAGGAAACTATGGCCGTTTCTAATGCCAAAAACATTCGATATAAACTCGAAAACTTGATTGCCAACATGTTTCCAAGTCTAAAAATAAAGTCAATATTGAGTCAGAAAGTCCATTACTGTACAGTTAAAAAAGTATTTCTCGCAATAATCGAACAGTTTAGGACCAAAAACTTGGTCCTTTTTGAGAATTTTTGCAAAATTTAACCTAAAAATACCCAAATTTTGGCCGATTTTCGCGCCTTCGGCGGGACAACCCCCGGGTCGCCGACCCTCCCCACTAAACATAGTTTCCCTGGAACTTTGAGTCTGGGAGGGTAAATTTTGGCCGACCTCCGAAATGTGATGGGGTCATAGGTGTGTTTGGGGGGGGGGGGGGGGGACCCCTCCCCCAAAATAGAGGGGTTGCCAACTTCCCCCCTAAAAATTTTTTCCTACCTCTCCCCCAAATCTATTTTTTCAGACCCCTCCCTCTAACAATTTTCAAACCCCTAGGTGTACCTTGAGAAATCGTTGGGGGAGGGGGTAGCCGAAATTAGGGTGGGTGGGGTCAGCCGTTTTGAGGTGGGGTGGGATTCCGAAAAATCGAATTTGGGGGGGGGGGGTAAAAAATTTTTGTCAAAAATTTAGAAAAAAATTCGCAAATTTGCTAAAAAAGCGTTATTTCCAAGTAAAAATCAAAATATTTCTTAATTTTTTGCTCATTTATTCGAAAAAACTTGGTTTTTTGCAAAAAATTCGAATTTTTACTAATTTTGAGGCAAAAATTTCAAAATTTTGAGGGCGGGGTCTGGCAAATTTGGGTGGGTGGGGTCTGGGATTTGGCCATTTGGGGGTGGGGTCTGCCTCCAAAATTTCGAGGGTGGGGTCGGCACTTTCCCATTTGGGGGGAGGGGTTCCCCCCCAGGTTCAGGTACACCTTATGCCCTTACCTAAATTTTTGAAAATTTTTAGTTAAAAAATTCGAAATTTTTTCAAAACATTCCAAAAATTAGCTTAAAATTGCTAGAAATCGCTTATTTAAGCTAAAAATCGTTAAAACTAGCTGCAAATTGAGAAAATTTTTCAATTTTTTAACGAAAAACCGTCTTTTTCGAAATTTTTCGCCGACCCCCCCTAGGAAATTTTTCTTACCCCTCCCCCCAAATCGACTTTTCGCGACCCCCCCTCCCCCTTTTTTCGCCAAACCCCCCTGGCCCCTCCCTACTTTTTTCTGAACCCCCACCCCACTTTTTTCGCCAGCCACACCTATGGATGGGGGGTACCCCCAACCCCCTCCCCAAGAATTCGGACCTCAGAAATTTCGATAAATGGCCGAAAATGCAAAATTTTCTGTAGTTTAGCCTTTTTTCATCAAAATAAGGCTTGTTCTTAACGTTTTAGGTGTTTTTGCACTGTTTTGAAATTTAGAAAATTTTTTCAAAAAATGACCATTTTCGACCAAATTTAGCTAACTGTTTGGGTCCAAAAATCGTTGGGGGGGTTTGGGCGGGCAGCCAAAAGTTGGGGGAGGGTAAGTAAAAAAATCTGGGGGGTACATTTGGTGGAAAATTTTGGGGGGATACCCCCCCCCCAAAGGAAACTATGCCCCTAAAAATTTTTGCTACCCCTCCCATACGTGTGGCTGGGCAAAAAAATTGGGGGGGGGGGTAGCGAAAATTTGAAAATCTGGGGGGGGTCCCACCCTAACCCCCCTCTCACATCTGTGACCCCTCCTTTCTAAAAAGTGTTTGCTACCCCTCCCCCCAAATCGGCCTTCTGCCGACCCCCCCCCCCTTTAACCCCTACCTAAATTTTTGAGAATTTTTAGTCAAAAATTTGAATTTTTTTACAAAATTAGCGAAAAATTGAGATTCGCTTAATTACTTTAAAAATCGCTAAAAATAGCTGAAAATTGAGAAAATTTTCATTTGTTTAACGAAAAACCGATTTTTCACCGACCCCCCTGGAAAATTATTACAAATTTTCTTTCCCCTCCCCCCAAATCGACTTTTTTTCGCCCCCTCCCCCTTTTTTGCCAAACCCCTCTATACGTTTTTCAATCCCCCATCCCGCACTTTTTTCGCCATCCACGCCTATGAACTCCGGCCGGAGCCGGAGCCGATCGCTATTGAGCCAGAGCCGATCCCGGAGCCAATACTTAGTCCTGGGCTTTTTCTAGGCGAAAAAAGTAGGGGTGGGTAGAGTGGGAAGGGGTGCCCCTCCCACTCATATGTGTATCACCTGTTTGGGTTGGGGGGGGAAGTAAAAAGTCCAAATCTGGCTTGGGGGGTCTCAAAAATCGGAAATTTTTACAAAAACTAACCAAATTTTTTTCAACTAAAAATGGCTTCTTTTCGACATAAAATCTACTAGTTTCGATATATATACAGTACATTTCATGAAATCCATGACTGGTGGCGTAATTTCCAAATTGGCGAAAACAGCAAAATGTCGCGAAGTATTAGCGATTTTCGCCAAAGTTGGCGAAAACTTCGAACAAAGTTGGCGAAAAAACAAGAATTGTCGCCAATTAAACAAGACTTTTCGCCAATTTTGGCGATAATTGCAGTCACTTCGCGATATTTCGCCAATTTGGAAATTACGTCACCAGTCCTGGATTTCATGAAATGTACTGTATATAAATCTAATAAAAACCACTCGTATTGCATTTCATAGCCTATTTTTCAGCGTTTTAAACTATTTCTAGCCAATGTTTTCCTTAGAGTTTTGAATAATTGCTAAAATTTTTGCAAAAATTTTGCATTTTTTCTCTTGTTTGGATCTCATTTTAGGCGGGGCAAGTAGTCAAGGTTGGATATGGGAGGAGGGTTTGGCTTTCTCATGGGGGGGATCTCGCAGGGGCATATATACATGGGCAAGGCCATTCTCCACATGGTGTACCAGAAATTATTTTGTGCGGTCCCCTTAACACAGTTGGGGAAGGGGGGGGGGATAACGGAGAGAAGCAAGAAGAGCGGTAGAATAACAACTGCTCTGCGACATTTTCAAAGTATGTATTTGCAAATATGCAGCCTCATCTAGAGTTTTCTACTCCTTTTTGCTTTTCGTTGACTGCAATGTGCTCTGAAACTTTCGCGTTGTAGTAGAATTGAAATAGGACATAATTTTCTTTGATGCACCGGGGCCGCCACTACCGGGGCCGGGGCCGGGACCTCATCGTGGACCCGCCGGGCCGGGGCCGGGGCCTGGAAATTGGGGGTCCAAATAGAAAATTTTCTAAAATTTTCTTGAAAATTTAAATTTTGGAATATTTTTTGATATGCAAACATTACTATCGTTGTTTTGATTCATATCGGCTGGAAAACGAACGCTTTGTAACACTTTTTGACTTTCGAAATTTCAAAATTTTGGTCAAAAAATGTCAAAAATTTACAAAATTCTGCTAATTTTTGGCCCCGGTCGGTACCGGGGCCTGACCACCGGGGCCAGGCCCCGGTGTATCCCTAATTAAGATTTTCTTTGAATAATCGATGCGCAGCTTGACATTATGAGTAGCGCTAGCTCTGCGGTCCCCCCGATTTTGCTTGCGCACTGCGGGGTCCCCCTAGAAAATAGGGTGTACCTGGTACACCCTCTGTATACCCTTGCGCATGTATGCGCAGGGGGCAAACTGTAGCCTGGTACACCTATGCCCCCACTAGTGGGGGGAACCCAA
Organism: Trissonchulus latispiculum; assembly: GCA_030248195.1. NCBI lineage: Eukaryota > Metazoa > Nematoda > Enoplea > Enoplida > Ironidae > Trissonchulus > Trissonchulus latispiculum. Next base: position 12,506 of record JASAND010011499.1, read on the forward strand.
AAGTGGGAGGGGGAGTCCAAAGTGGTTTAAAATTGCTAAAAAACGCAGTAAAATAGCTTGTTTTCTACATATATATATATATATACTGGTATAACTATGCTAGAAAATGCTCAAAAATCGAGTTTGAGTACTAAAATAGACGATTTTTGAAAAATCCTTATAAATCTACATATATATGTTACGTACCGTATGAGATTTTGTACCGTATAATACGGTACGGCAATTTTCGTACCATATTAAACAGTACGTACCGTATAATACGGTACAACTTTTTCTGTACCGTATTAAACGGTACGTCCCGTATTTTGTACGGTTAGTTTTTGTACCGTATTGGCAAAGAACTGAATACTGCCTTTATATAATAATAGTAAATAAAACAAATAATCCAAATTTTGCAGTTTTGCTACAAAAATAGCGTCTCAAGATGTCGCTTTTCACAAAAGCGTATTTTTGCACTAACAATTAGCTTTTTTCAGTGCATACTAAAACGAAAGCGCTGTTGCGGACGGTTGCATTTGGAGAAAGCCCCAAGCTATAGATTGTAAAGCACATTTTGCAAAAATTTTCGGAAATATGTATCGTATGCTAAAATAATCATAGAATTATAAATATTCAATTGCCACAATCTGCATGACTAAAACTATAGAAACTTTGCTCTTGCAATTCTAATTTCTATGCCACTCTGAACTACGGTTGTTTTGATTTTTGATTCGAATCTAATCAAAAGTGTTTTGATGCGACTTTTGATTTTTGATTAATCGAACTGAATCAAATCTAACTGAATTTTCAGAAGCCAAATTCGAACTGAATCAAATCAAAGCTTTTGTCCATGAATCAGTAATTTTGATTTTGATGCGATTTTGATTCACATTTTATACTAAAGGCTTTCACTTAGTTTGTAAAAACTGCATCAAAATCAAAACTCTTTCAAATTGAAAAAATCGGACTGAATCAAATCAATTCAAGCTCGGGTGCAAAAAATCGAACTGAATCAAATCTGATGATTTTTCAGAGGTGAAAACTCTGAACTTATAATTCTACTAATTCGTGTTAAGTTTGTTTGTTTTTTAACTTTGTTAAATATACACCGGATTGCACCAATGAGGGTTAGCTCGGTGCCTCAAGGTTAACTCGGAGTTAGCCTGGTAATCCTGAGTTAATCCGTTGCACCAAATCAGGTTAAGTTAACCTCGAGGTTAACTCCGAACTAACTTAGTCTTCAACGGCAGAAACTTAATCCTGAGTGCGATCAGGATTAACTGAGGACTAACTCAATTTTTAACACTTCAGCCTTAGTTTTTCGGAAAACTTCGTCTCGGACTTTTCAAACCATTATTTCTGCATGCTCCATTCTGTTTTGCAAAAACATTTTGCACTTTTGTTTTAAAAGTTCCTCACGAGATTCGATCCACTACTTCAGCAATGTCCTTGAGCTCAGAGTTAAGGAGAGTTCGGACTTAGCTCGGAGTTAACCTTGAGGTTAACTTAGTCGTCAGCTAACCTTGACTATGATGATTGGCTACATTGACTAAAGAAACTAATATGATTGGTTAAAGATAACCCTGAGCTAAAGGTTAGGGTTTGTTATTCTTTACAAAACCAAGGTTGGTGCAACGGTCTAACTAACTCTGAACTTGAGATCAGCTGTAGAATAGCTAACACCGAGTTAACTCGGTGTTAAGCTAGCACCGAGCTAAGTTAGTCCGATTTGGTGCAATCGGGCGATAAACTATTAAATAAAACAAGTAATACAAATTTTGCAGTTTTGCTACAAAATAGCTCCTCAAGATTTCGCTTCCGCCAAAACTGTCTGAAAATATATATTTGAATGTCATTCAAATCTAAGCACTCATAAAAATAAAATTTTTTAGAACCTGCATTTTTAACTGCAAACTTTGTATTATTTGTTTTATTTAATATTATTTAATAGCAGTATTCAGTTCTTTGAGAATACCGTACAAAAACTAACCGTACAATATAATACTGGACGTACCGTTTTATACTGTACAGAAATAGTTATACCGTATTATACCGTACGTACCGTTTAATACTGTACGATAATTGCCGTACCGTATTATACGGTACAAAATTTCATACGGTACGTAACATATACATTCAGGTTCCCAAAAAAATCGGTGACAAAGTTCCCAAAAAACCAGTCCCAGATCTCAAAGGTATAAAGGTACTTCGACCTTTTCGACCCAAATTTGGCGCATATAGAAGACCTCCTTAGTAATATAATATGTCAGTTTGGTTATATGTAGCTTATCTGGTGAAGCCAGGGCGCCAGCTAGAACACAACCACCCCAAAACCACCCTCGGACAAGTTTCGACATGGTGTTGGAAAAATTGTCTCAAAACCACAACAGAAAACCCGGTAAGTCCCTAACTGTGGTTGGTAGGTTAGGTGCCAAAGTACTCAAGATACCATATATCCCAGCCCCACTGGCTCCTACACTGTGGCCTGGGCCACCCGTTTTTTTGAACGAATTCCCAAAGAAAGCCAGTTCGGACTTTGTAAAAATGCTCACAGCAGCCACAGTAATTGTTTTTCTGGTGATATTAACGCTGTTTTAGACCGTTTTACCCTAAAACACCATAATCATAGGGGTCGCGGTAGCGACCCCTATAATATGAGTGAAAATGGTCGAATGACCGTGTAAAACAAGGCTGCGCAGATTCCTGCGCAGATCCTGCGCAGATTATGTGCGCAAAAAATTGTACGTGTCGAGTTTAGTATGTGTGCGAAGTTTCATCCCCGTACCACTTTCCGTTAAAAGTTGCGCCAAAAATCGCTTACGAGAGTGATGTTTTTTTTCCGGTTCTCCGCTTTGACGTCTGGTAAGGGGGTTTTGTAGCTTTAATAACAACAGATAGAAAAATTTTTGCCTATGAAAACCATGTATATATATTCTTGGAGTACGCAACAAAAATAAGCCGATGGGCTAGTTTTTATGCCTCCCAGGGCCGGAAAAAATTTTTGGGGGGGGGGCCAAAGTCGGCCAAAACGCTAAAATGGCCAAAAAGTATGCTTCAAAGGCGCCGTAATAAGTCAGACTGGGCTATATATGGGGCAATACTGCCTATATGGCTGAATAGGACACATATCAGGGTCGTTCAATTGCTATATGATTTTCCGGCCCTGAGCGTAATTTTTGGGTACTGGCTTGCCAAAGTTGGTGAATTTTGGGTCCAACTTTGAACATAGTTTTTTCGCTTATTTTGCGACCTGGAAGCCTCAAATCTTGCATACAAAGGTTTTTGCGGACGGAGAATTGATTCCCGCTATCAATTTTGCTGCCCGACTGACCCAAGTTGTTGGGCTGGTTCCACTTTGTCGTCTGGAGGGTCATGTCGGCAACCGTTTCCTGGAGGTCCATACTAGGCTCTACTTGGCCTCTCAAAACTTTCAAACTGGTGGGGTGGAGTGGGGACTTAGGCGATTTTCGGTCAAAAATGAAATTTTTCAAAAGTGGTCAAATTTGGTACCAAATGAAAGCCCTAAGTGAGCTGAGCAACTTTTGTCATAGAACTGCATGCTCAAAGTGGCTGTAGAGTGCTGTGGTGGGGTGGAGTGGGGACTTAGGCGATTTTCGGTCAAAAATGAAATTTTTCAAAAGTGGTCAAATTTGGTACCAAATGAAAGCCCTAAGCGAGCTGAGCAACTTTTGTCATAGAACTGCATGCTCAAAGTGGCTGTAGAGTGCTGTGGTGGGGTGGGGTGGGGACGTAAGTGATTTTGGGTCAAATGTGAAATTTTCGAAAAGTGGTCAAAATAGAATCTGCTTGCGCATGGTGTTCGGAAATATATTATGTTGGTTCTTTTTTGCGCATACATATGTAAAAGAATGGAAAACAAGAACCAAAAATGCTCCTTCGTCGCATGTAAAATACATATGAGTACTCTCAGGCAGGTTGTACAAAGACGGAAACTAGCCTGTAAAATGCATATGAGTGGCGTTGAGGTTGTAAATTAAGGGAAACAAGTTGCAACGGCTTAACATATGAGCCTGTCCTATAACGAGGCTCATATTGGCGTCACAGTGCAGCCATCTTAAAGATCATCAGGTCATCATATTAAAGAAAAAACGAATGAATAGACATAACATGTTAACATTGTGGCTTGAAAGAAATGGACAGAAAAGTGAACTGCGACACCTCAAGTTTACTGTACATATGCAAGCTGATGTTCCCCGAAACACCATGGCACCTACTATTTCCGGAAGCACTATAGTACACCCACTAGCGTAGCCAGAAAAAAATTTCGGAGGGGGGCAAGCCAAAAATGCTCTGAAATTTCTACCGCAACTAAACAGTTGGTGGAAATTTTCAAGCAAAATCTGAAGATTTCTGAGATATTTTCGTTCAAAAGTAGCGCCGCAGGCGAAAATTTTTCAAAATATTTATTCTCGATGCTGCTACTCATTAAAAATTTTTGTTTTCTCTCCGATTTCGGGGGGGGCATGCCCCCCTCGCCCCCCCCCTGGCTACGCGCCTGAGTACACCTACTGTATTCTCGGAACACTATGACACACTACTCTCACATACGTAATGCTTTCCCCACATGGCTCTGAGTCAGAGCGCAGAGTGGCATGCCGTATAATGCGAATGCACAGTATAATGTCTTAGCGACAAGATGTGTGAAGGACAATTTTGTAATGAAAAGCTTTACGTGCTATTTATATGAAAGTCAAATTTCGACAAATTATATTATGACATACGCCAATATGAGCCTCGTTATAGGACAGGCTCATATGTTAAGCCGTTGCAACTTGTTTCCCTTAATTTACAACCTCAACGCCACTCATATGCATTTTACAGGCTAGTTTCCGTCTTTGTACAACCTGCCTGAGAGTACTCATATGTATTTTACATGCGACGAAGGAGCATTTTTGGTTCTTGTAACTTATATTTGGAATCTTTGAGGTGATTTGACTGGCTCAGACCGCCTGAACCTGGTCCGGACCCAAGTTGGTCTCGTGAAGTACTGGACTTGGCTAAAAACTGATTTTACAGCGTAAATCACACTGGAAACGCGTTTTCCTAGTTATAAAACAATTTTCCGCAAAATTTCAGTTGTTTTGGTAGAGTTTTGGTGATAGTCCCCAACTTGGCCTAGGTCCTCGGGGTCCAAGTTGGGGATGTAGACTGTTGTTACAGTTAAGTCCTCAGAAATTTTATAGTGTACTTAAAGAAAATACACGTTAAAAGGGTGCCAAATCTGCTATAAACGTCTGCTCAAGGCGTTTGGCGCTCAGAGACAAGTTATCGGAACTTATATATATCTCCAGACAGACTCACCATATCTTGGAGGTCCAAGATAGTCCAAGTGGGCTGCCGTGCCCAGGCTAGACCCTTGGGTTCCACCAAGTACCATGTAGTATTGGTCGGTTATGGGCTATATATATAGGTAATATTAATATATATATAGGTAATATTAGTTTTGCCCTGCCTCTTCTCTGCCAGTAGTAAAGAGGGTGGTTTTATTTGGGAACACTGGCTTTTTTGGGAATCGTTCCCAAAAAATCCACAAAAATTTTTTAATTACTCAGGATTGCCAGGGAAGCAGGCTAGGGGCTATAGGTGGGCATATGTGTCGGACCGAGCCCTATGCATATGTACCGTAGTTGGGCTGTCCCATGTCAACCTGCAGAAGTTTGGAGCAAAAACTGTCAACTGGGTTTTTTCGGAACCTGACTACGTATACTGGTATAACTATGCTAGAAAGTGCTCAAAAATCGAATTTGACTACCAAAATAGACGATTTTTGACCAAAACATTCTGGCGAAGTCGGAAAAGTTTTGAAAATTTTGACGAAAAATCCTTAAAATTTGGCATTTTCTGGGCACCTAATAGTGAGTGGGGGCAAGCCCAAAAAAGTGGGGGTGGGGCCGAGTGGGGGGGGGCGCCCCCCGCCCCCTTCCACTAAAAAAGCCCAGTATTCCTCCACCCTAAAAGTCCTGTCTCGTCTTGCCTACGTAAATGACAATATGAGTTGATTTGTGGCACGTACTCATATTGCTGCGGGACAAACTTGACTTCTGCATTTTCTAACATCACCAGACCCATATTAGCATTTTACGTGCTTGTCTTCTTCTAATTTACAACTGAAAATACGTATTTATATGGTATTTTACATGTATATACGTATATGACGTTGTAGGATATAAGAAACGGGAAACTTCGAGGACAACCCAAGTTCTTGTTAAAAGTCTTGATAATTCTGGATAGGTCGTAGAAAATACGTACCCGAAACGGAAAAGTTAGTTTGTTGAGGAATTGGGTTCGTTTTAAAAATGACCCGAAAACCTTCGGATGAGAGTCGATGAAGAAAATTTCTGGACAGGATTTGGATAGTTTAAAAAGCGCAAAAGCGCACTAACCTCCTGATTAGGGAAAATTTGACTGAATGTGTAAGACATTGGTCTGGTGCCAGTGGAGAAGTGGACCGATCATCGGGCTCCAAATTTGTGTGGGAAGGGCCTCAGCGCAGGGGTAGATGCTCCGATTCCGATGGCGCTAAAATTCCGATTAAAATTGCGGCCGTGTAGATCTTTAAACTAGAGATGCACCGGGGCCTCCACTGCCGGGGCCGGGGCCAGCTCTCGGCCCCGGTTAGGACCGGGGCCGGGGCCAAATCGCGGACCCGGTACCGGGGCCGGGGCCTTAATTTCAGAAAGTAGCTCAAATTTTTAAGAATTTTAACTGGGCGCAAAAATCTGGTACAAACGCAATATTAATGTAGTTTTCGTTCAGCCAAGTGACTTATTGCCTTGTTTTTATTAATTTTTGCCGTCAAAAGTTGCAAAATTCTAGTAAAAAGACAGTTAAAACTTCTACGAAGTTAGCTGAGTTCAGGCCCCGGTTGAAGCCGGGGCCTGACCACCGGGGCCGGGGCCTGACTACCGGGGCCGGGGCCGGAGCCGGGGCCAGGCCCCAGTGCATCCCTACTTTAAACATGAACATTACCCCTAGCGCGGGACGCGGTTTCTCTCCTTTTCCCCCAGGGATGCAGCGCGGAGGACCCTTCAGAGCCCTACTATTTTAGGTTTTTGGCATAAAAAGTTCCGCAAGTCCGCGGAAATGACTTTCCGCGGTTCCCGTACACCCCTCCCCCCAGATGGTATTTTTGGCGTATTTTGCATGGTGAAACGCAAAACGTTCTCAAAAATGCCGGAATTTAAGCTAAATACAGCTATTTTTGCGAAAAGATCTCCGACGATGCCGGAAAATTTTTTAAAACTTGGTCCCCAAAAAATTCGGGGGGAGATCAAACATCCCGCGCAGGGACGATTTCGGGGGTGCCTGTAAAAACCTACCCTGGCTATTGTCGACCGGTCTTGTGTGTATAAGGGGGTCTGGGCCCGCGGACTCGGGGCATTAGAGTTGCTGGGCTGAAGTTTTGTATTCGAATAAGAACCCTATATTGTGAATCCAAATGGCCCATTAGTTTTGCTCTGGGACCTACCCATGAAGCTGGGGACGCACCCTGCGAGGTGGGCCCTGGCGTTTCCGCAAGTCCCTCTTCAGCCTCTTATAGGGCACAGGAAGGTCCACAGTGCACAGGGTCGTTCATATTTGGCATGTGGACTGGGCCGAAGAAGGACTGCAGCATAGGCTATCTATAGTAGCTTTGGAACCCTGTGGACCCCTGGCCAGGCAGGGGCCTGGGCCATTGGCGCACATAGGAAATTTTTTCAGGGGGGGCGGACCTCAGAAAAAATTTGGGGGTCTTGGGGAAAGTCCCCCAGAAGTTTAAAAAGTCTTGAAAACAACGTTTAAAATGCAAAAATAAGCGTAAAATAAGCAAAAATCGAATAAATTTTGCGCCGAAGGCGCTAAAAGTTTTGAAAATGTTAAAAAAAGTCGCTATTGAAAGGTTTAAAACGCTAAAATAATGGTGAATTAAGCAAAAAGTTAAGTCAATTTCCCGCCGAAGGCGCGAAAATTTTTGAATTTTATGTCCGTGATACGCGCGCACAATAAAATGTTTCCTTTACGTCTGGTTTCGGGGGGGGTGTGGAATACATATTGCTGCTTTCTATTGTACCTGCCATCCTTGTGCTTAGTGTTTGCAGGGTTTTTCCATCCAGGTCTGCAGAGTGTTTCGGAGTGATTCGTTGTTATTTCTGGAAGTCAGTGAAATGTCTGCTTTAAATGCTGCTAGTATTAGTCTCGAGGAACTTCGTGTAAGTTATATATGGATAGATCAGATGTAACCATAGATTAACACTGCGAAGTGCGAGGTTTGGAGGAGTCAAGCCCGTCTACAGGTTCTGCCGCCCTCTGGTGTATACACAAGAATAAAAATGCTCCGATGGAGCATGAAAAATGCAATATGGGTGACATTCGGTTGTAAATGGACAGAGGACTGGGTTTTAAAAGGTTAATATGGGAGGGGCAGGTTGTAAATGCCAGGAGGACTAGGTTAAAAGCGCACTAATATGGACCAGCTTCGCTGAACAACCCATATTCGCGAAAATTGCCCAGTTTCTATCGGCTGCTGCTTGCTGTTGCTATCGGCAGTTCTTCGGAAAATTGTACGATTTGTCAGCATGGCCTGCAAGTGTAATGTAGTGGTTCACCGTATTATACAACTTAATATATAATACACGTACATGATGTCAACTGCTTTTCGCGTCAACTTAATACATACAAGATTCTGCGCTGACAGTGCAGAAGAAATACCTTGAACACCTTTCTACCAGAACTGCATTGTTTATTTGAAATCAGCTTTAAAATTTCAAAATCGTCCCGCTCGCTTTGAAAGCTGAAGAATATAGATCTTACTAGTACGCATGTCATGTGGAGTGGAGCATGAGTGACCGCGAATATGGGTTGTTCAGCGAAGCTGGTCCATATTAGTGCGCTTTTAACCTAGTCCTCCTGGCATTTACAACCTGCCCCTCCCATATTAACCTTTTAAAACCTAGTCCTCTGTCCATTTACAACCGAATGTCACCCATATTGCATTTTTCATGCTCCATCGGAGCATTTTTATTCTTGTCCTATTTCATTTTTAAGGTTCTCAGTAAAAGCAAAAACGTTAAGGCTGTGTGAAAGAAACTTTAAAAATTCCGCCAATCATTAATTGTCAACCGAAAGTACAGAACAAAGAAGCTTGAAAAGTTCCAATTTCTTCCCTTTTCTCTTTTGACAGAAATCCAACATCCAGTATATACACCCATGGCTGCAATAGTTTTAGTTACTGTATATAGCATATAGCACTCTACGCAGCGCAACCAGATGCAAACTTTACTGTCGGTGAAGGAAACTCATACGGCACGATTTGCAATGCTCTGCCGCACTTGTGTGCAAAATTTCGGAAGATTGCAACTTATATATATGTAACTAGTTCTAGGCCGTGCTGTACTTCAGCAGCACTCTACTGCAGCGCAACCAGATGCAAGCTTTACTACCAGCGAAGAAAACTCATGCGGCACGATTTGAAATGCTCTTCCGCACTTGCATGCAAAATTTTGGACGATTGCAACTTATCTGTAGTTAGTTATAGGCCGTGCTGTACCTCTGCAGCACTGCATTGCAGCGCAACCACATAGTAACATCGTAATAAGTATACGAAACGTATATCTATAATAGTTTGTCATGTCCTAAACTATCTGTATGCCGAATTTCAAATACCAGTGACGAATGAATAACTTATCGACGGTGCTGTGTTTGGGACAGCACATACAGCACGGTGGAAGCTAGAGAGTGCACCAACTAACATAGCTACAGTTCCCCCTTACTACAGACACAATTATCACCAAGTTTCATATGTTTAGCCGTTTACAGTAAGTCTACAGGCAGCGTGCTATGGTTGCTGCATAACAGTACAGCACGATAGCAGCACCGCACAGCGCTGCGACTATGCTCATCGTGTTCAGCGACCCCGATAACCCTTATATGCGTCCCACTAAATGGCTCAAAACAGCATATTTAGGCCTATTTTTGACTATCTTCTGTAGAGTTGGGACTTAGAAATTTTTCGAAAATGGCCATTTGGACCGACTAACTTTGGACAGGCCGCCAGAACGGTCCAGGACCTAAATCAAAAATCGGCCAACGTTATGACACGCTACCCATCCCAAAGTTTCTTATGCAGCAAGCCGCGTCTCTCTAACTTGTTCCCTGGGCCCTGTGGCCGTGACATAAAATTGGCCTTTTTTGACCAAAAACGCCGTTTGGCCACTTTTGGCCGGCCGCACAGGTGGCATGCCGGGCCGGGCAGCGAAAAAATATAGCGCGGGGCACATGGGACCATATCGGCATTCAGAAAATATAAACCTTTCCGGCTGAAAGCGTCCACATCTTTCAAACACCTCTGCACAAAATTGCATTTTTCCAAGCGTGACTTACACAGAAAAAAAAACAAACGGACCTAACTTGTCCGGAAGCGAAAATTTCAAAGTTGAAAATTTTGACCAAAACTTTTTTGCAACGTGTTGTACTCGTCGTGTAGATTCCAACGATACCAAGCTTGCCGAGTTTCGTTCAGTACTGAGCTGGCACGGTGCTCGAACGAGTCTCAAAGGGCCGCGCAGCGCCTTTTACACCCATATTATAGGGGGTCGCTCTCGCGCCCCCCTATAATACAGGCTTGGCTTTTTTACTCCGGGGATGTTTCCCCAACTGGTGGCCTACCCCTCCCATTCGAGGAGCCGGCTAAAGCCTCTTCTCCCAGAAATCCCGATCTCTTGCTGGTATAACCTAACAAACTGCCAGGTGCCAAATGTCACCATTATAAACCTAAATTTGCAGACATTTTTCCTTCTTCGCCGGAAATAACGACATTTTTGCTGTCTTAAAACTGCCTAAAATCATCCATTTTAGCGATTTTTAACAGTTTTTACACCAAAACATAAAAATTTGCTAAATGTTTTCAAAAATTCTCCCACTTGTGTGCCCCGCTTCCCCCACCCCCCCCCCCCCCAGATGGACCCTCAATCAGTTTTAGCTCTATATAATATTATTATTATTATTATTGATTAAACAAACGAATAACAAGGTTACAAACAAGTGCAACATTTCTCCACGAAACATCTACAGAAAACAGAGTCTCTGGCAGTGCTCTCTTGAAATAGGGAAGCGAAGCTGAGTAGTTGACTATGCCAATAGGTAAGAAATTCCATTCATTAATAACTCTATTATGAAACCAAATTTTTGACTGAGGTCCAGCTGGTTATATGACATTAGTTCTGCTGTGGCGATTACTGCTGTGGTGAACACAGAGGCCTTAAGGCATACTTACATCTCAGGGGCGCACTCAGGATGGGCGCCCCCTCCCGAAGCCTGAGGTAAAGGAAAAACATTACTGTACGCGCTCTGCGCGGAGCGCAGACATAAAATTTCAAAAATTTTCGTGCCTTGGGCGCGAAATTGACTTCATTTTTACTTAAATTGCGTTAATTTTAACTTTTTAAGCCTTCCATAGCAACGTTTTTAACATTTTCAAAAATTTTCGAGCTGTCGGCTCGAAATTAATTGGATTTTTTCCAGGTATATAAATGGACTAACCCTGACTTCTGGAATCGCGTTACCTTAATTAATTTTAACTAATTAATTAATTTACTTAATTTGCGCTCACCACCCAATAGAATACCCAGCGTCCTGCCAGTCTGGTCCGTTACGCAATCTATATTCTTATCTCTACGTTAACTGGAATCTGTGCAGAATGGCCCGCCTCACTTTCACGGATGCAGCCATCTTTTGAGGTGACACTTCTGGCTTTACGGCTAAGAATCCGGGGATGAGCACCGGCCATGTCCTGTGGCAGGACGGATATATATATATATTCTCCAGGAGTAAATCTATTTCTAAGCCAGTACAGTGTGTTCCTACGACCTATCGTAGAGGAATAAAGGTTTTCAGGCACATTGCACTGGTGTTGAACGTTTCAGGATATGGTTTCTAAGTTCTCTGTTCGAGAGCTGAAACGGGTGTGTGTGAAACTCGGTGTGCAACAGCTTGGTTCAAAAGCCGATTTGCAGGAGAGGATTCTCTTCATACTGGATGGAAACCTTTCTTTCTCCTTTGAATTGAAGAAGAAAATTGTCGGAATTTTTCGGTTCGTTGTGTCATGGAACCTAGGTCTGAGCTTTGAGTGGTCTAACATTATTTACTTAGGTATGTACAGTAACTTAATATGAAATGAAATTCTTTTACGTAATTAAAGCATAGGCACATACCAGGTATTGTTTCGTTTATCCCCTCTGCCTCTCCCATTATTCAAAACTTTTAGCTTGATCAAATTATATATATATAGTTAAAACTTGATATGAGTAAGTTTTGCCGAAGTCACATATTTTTCTGTTCGCACGGTGGTCTATAAGACCATCGGATTAAAACAAAGATACTTGTTTCCGATTTCGCTTCAGTTTTTGGATTCGCAGAGCACAAATCTGAAATCCTTTTTGATTCACCTTTTCTTTAGCTGATTGTAAGCTAAGGTTGTAAACTGGCTTACCCCTAGTGGGGAGGGGCGGGGGCCGCCCCCATTTGGCGACCTCCCCCAATTTTAGGACTCCCACGAAATGCCCCCCATAAGTTCCGACCTTCCCCCCATAACCCGAAAAATTGCCAAATTTTATCAATTTTACCCTAAATTTTCAAAAATTTGTGCGGCGTCGCCGGATTTTAAAAAATTCACAATTTTAACCTAAAAACCACTTAAAATCGGTCATTTTTTAGCGATTTTTGCAGTTTTTACACAAAAACTCACAAATACTCCGAAACAATTTTCCAAAAGTATGCCCCCCATATTCTAGGGATTTTTTTCTTGGGGGGCTGAGGCTCCTTGGGGTCCCCCAAAAGTCCGATGGGCAAGGAATTTTGGAGGGGAGGGGCGAAAATTTTTCGAAAATATGCTAAAAATTGCTGCATGTATTTTTCTGGCATACTATAAAAGTGGACTTTTATTGCAAAATTTGGCAGATTTAGTGTTGAAAAAGGCAAAAAATAAGTAAAAATCTTCTGATTTTGATTGGTAAGTGTTGCCTGATGTATGGTGAAAGCTGACATTGCTTGATGGTAATACGTATATATGTAATCGGCCATGTTTGTTTCTCGTCCTCGAGCCAGACGGGTCCAGTGAACCAGAATCCTGCAGGGTTCAACAAACTCTGAATGCCTTTGTTACTGACTTCTCTTGTGGCCTGGATCGGATTCTGACTTCAACCTTTCTTGCAACGTAGGATTCAAAGGCTTTTGAGCTTGTGATCCATTGAAGAGCGATTTGTGAGTCCGTAAGGATGAGCTTTCGTTCTGCTGGTTGTTGTAGTTGATCTACGAAATTTAGTATTCTTGTACCAACGAAAACAGCTAGCAATTCTAGCCTTGGCAGGGTCATCGTGGTTTTGACAGGGGATATACCAGACTTGTAGTTGTTGGACCACTAGACTATTTGCGGCACAGTGGAAGTCTGTGTAGTGTTGGAGTGGTCTGAGTGGTCAGTGCTAACGTTGTCACTTGTCAGGTTTCTTAAGTCTCTTTGTTTGATTGTAGTCTTTGTTGTGTCATTTCATAATTTTTTCGAAGGTACTGAGGAACTCAACCAAGGACCGTTTGATTTTGATCTTTAAGCATTGCTATCTGTGAACTGTTTTGGTACAATTCTTTCGGCAATTTTTCCAATAGCAGAGGTACTTAGGCTTTGAGGACTGAGTTTTCAACGCCTAGGTGAGTTAGAGAGATGTAAACTGCCCGAACTGCATCGATGAATTTTTCTAAATTTGACAGGTTGTCTGTCTTTAACTGATGGCTAGCTTCCTAGTGCTTTTCAACAATCCATTTTTTATATCACTGGCATTCCCGTAAGCTCTCTTGTGTATCAACAACATCTTGGTATTTGTCCCCTTGTAAACCGAAACCCGAAACTTTGTCGTATGCAGAACCTTTTAGACACGGAAGTAATTATATAGTCAATTTTTTGTTTGTCTTGCAAATCAGTTCTTGCGTTTATATTAATTTCAAAGAATCTCAGAAGTTAGCCCTTTCTAATCTGTCACCACCAAAGGTAGGGAGTTGTAATTTTGACAGATTGGCTGTATGGGCAGTGTGAACTCCTCTTGGTTGACTCTGGCTTGCTCCAAATGCCGATTCAGTACCACTACCCGATCGCGATGAATTAGCAGAATAGAAACCACGACAAGTTGTTGTATCAGAAGTCCCCTTTGGAGCTGTATCATCTGGTCGTCTGTGACTTTCGAATTCTTTCAAGATCTTCTTTTTCGCCGGCGTCGTCGTCTTGTCGCTGACGTTCTTGGTTCTGTAGCAGTAGCAGTAGTCCCTGCATGGCGCCGTTGTTGTTGGAGACTGGCGGAGGGGGTCACCTATACTTGCAGGGTGATGGAAGTCAGGGGCCGATGTTATCAAACTTCGGTTTTCTGAAACCCGGGTTTCGTTGTTTTGGAGGTTGGAACTTGAAATTATGGGGTTGGGCTAATCTGAAGTTAACCCAATGTCATGTTATCAAACAATTTTGGGGTTGGGTTACAGATACGTACCTTATTTTATTGGGGTTTACCTTGAAATCCATTTTGGCTACTCATAGTTTGCCCAAAATTAATCCCAAAGTAGTATTTTGGAACTTGAGGTCTCACTGGCGAAACCCATAAATTGCATAGAATAAAAACCTGGTTTTAGGACGCAACCTTCCACATCGAGTATATATGGTTGAAATTTGGCCATTTTAAACCCAATTTAGCCCTGTTTTTTAAATCCGGGTTTCATGATAACATTGGGTCTAAATTTAACCCCAGTTTAACCCAAAACCCTGTTATGAAACCCGAGTTTCAAAAACTGAAGTCTTAACCCAACTTTGATTCCATGGGGTTTGGGTTGATAACCCGTTTTTAACCAATGTTTTGGCTCTCTTTGATGTTGCCGTCGTGATTTAACTGAAGCAGTGTAAAGTAACAAAACCAGCTGAAATAAGGGACATTGTTTAAAAAATCACTGCTGGCGCAATATAAGTCGTAGCAACAAAAGCTTTATATCGTTGATTTCAGCTCAGCTTGAATTTTATGATTATGTTATTTTTACTCACTTTACTAAAACTGCTTTGCCGAAATTTTTGGGTAAAAACGTGGTATTTTTTCAAAAAATCTGCTTTCAAAATTTGAAATATCACAAATATAGATGAAAGCGGGTGCCTAGGCGGTCCTGAACATCTAATCGAAAAAAATTTTCCGTTGAGCGAGTCGCGAGTAATAACCAGTCAAAGTTGTAAAAAGCGGCAAACATCAAAGGAAATGGAAAAACGAAATTTTGGAATAAAATGCTTATTTCTCAACCGATATTTTTCGTTCTTGTGCCAATCGATGCGTCTTCTGACGGGAAAATTTTTCTGAAAGAACCAGCTGAATAGCTTGAACGGGTCCGAAAAATTCCCCAAAAACTGATATTTTAAAATTTTTGAGATTTTAAA
>JASAND010011500.1:0-28486 GCA_030248195.1 Trissonchulus latispiculum
AAAGAATAACAACTATATGGCACTCTCTACCCCAAAGTTGTACTTCCTTGACATTACAAATTACCTCGCCGCTGGTACTTCCTACAAAAAGTGGTTAAAGGGTTTTAAAATTGAAGAACAAAAAGAGCCTTTCCCTGAAGCCTTCACTTCCTTGAATTTCTGGATACCGGTTTCCCACATCGCGACCTTTACTATTCAACTCTTAAACAACAGGAAATTTCGGATGAGGACTTCATAGCTGTTGTGGCAGCGTGGAGGAAAAATAAATTTAAAACAGTCAGGGATCTCCTAATCTGGTACAATAATTTGGATGTAGGGCCATTCCTCCAGGCAACTGAAAAAATGGTAGACTTTTGGAAAACTATGGGAATCGACATGTTTAAAAGTGGGGCCATCTCTCTCCCTGGCTTAGCTTACAAACACATGATGAATAAAATTCCTAAACATACAATTCTTCCCCTTTTTTAATAGATTTACTCAAAAATGGCATAAATTAGTTAAGGATAATATAGTTGGAGGGCCTAGTTTGGTTTTTCATAGATATCATGAAGCTGGGGTTACCGAAATAACAAATGGGTTCAAAGTTGCACAAATTTTTGGGTTCGATGCAAATGCCCTATATCTCTGGTGCACAATGCAGGAAATGCCCACTGGTTTGTACGCCGAATGGAAACCCACTGAGGATGGGAAATTCAAAAGATGGCTACAACGGGGCCGGAAAGAAGCTATGTGGCTAGAGTATATGGCAAAGGCCTTAGGGGTTAGGGTTGAGCATGCTTACAATGGCGGTCAAAAAAGAGTCGGGAAATCGAAAGTTGATGGGTGGGTCTCTGAAAAGAACTTAGTCTTACAATTTCATGGGTGCTACTTCCATGGGCATGGCTGCCAATTGGATAGGAATCAGGATTCGGAAGATAGAACGAAAAGAAGGGAAAGAACAGAGAGGGTCTCCAAGGCTATTAAAGACGGTGGGTTCGACTTAATTGAAAAATGGGAATGTGAATTCGATAAAGACCTGAAAGAATCCTTGGAAATGCAAGAGTTTATGGAAGAACACTTCAATCTCCCTAAAAAACGATCGGTCCTTACATTTGCACAATTAGTTACTCAAATTCAAGCTAATAGGTTTTTCGGATTAGTTGAGGTGGACATCGAGGTACCTGAGGAAAAGAAAGAACATTTTGCTGAGATGACCCCTATTTTCAAAAATGTAGAAATTACTAAGGAAGATATAGGAGATCACATGAAAACATTTTGCGATTTGAATGAGTTAATGGCACAGCCTAGAAGGGGTCTAATTGGAAGCTACTTTGGAACGAAAATTCTCCTAGCTACTCCTCTAATTAAGTGGTATCTAAAACACGGGCTAAAAATTACTAAAATTTATCAGGCAATTGAGTTCAAACCTAAGGCTTGTTTCAAAGAATTGGGGGATGAGGTAACTTACCATCGATCTGCAGCTGATTCCGATCCCGATTTGGCACTCAAGGGGGAAATGTTTAAACTTTTGGGAAATTCGTATTATGGCCGAACTATTACAAATCTGGAAAAGCACCAAGATGTAAAATATTGTCAAAGGTCCGGGGCTAGTAGGGAAGTGAATGGGTGGAGATTTCGGAGATTAGATGATTTGGGGAATGGGATATATGAGGTTCAATCGGCGAAGTCCAAAATTGTTTATAGGCTTCCAGAATTAGTGGGGTTTTTCGTGTATCAATACGCCAAACTTAGAATGCTACAGTTCTACTATGATTGTCTGAAACCAAATTTGTGGCCCGAAACATTCCAATTGTGTCAAATGGACACTGACTCCCTCTATTTCGCCTGCTCTTCCAAAAACTTAAGTGATTGTGTCCCTATAATAAATGAAAGTAGATGGCAAAAGGCCCTTAAAGATTTCTTCGTCCTAGACCCTAGCCAGAAAAGAATACCCGGTTTATTCAAAGAGGAATGGACTGGAGACGGGATTATAGCGCTTTGTAGTAAAACTTATCTAGCTTGGGGAAAAACGAACAAAGTCTCCCATAAAGGAGTTAGCAAGACCCTAAATAGCTACACTCCAGATGATTTTAAAGAGGTTTTGGAAACAGGAAATACAAAATCAGGAGAAAATAGAGGCTTCTTAAATCCAGACAATAAAACAATTCAGTACCATCAAATTAAGGATGCCCTAACCTATGTCTACCCCAAACGAAAAGTGCTAGCAGATGGGGTGACAACAGTTCCTTTGGATATATGATTCTTTTATCCCAACAGTCCTCTTAAGGACTACTGTATATAGTGTATATATATATATATATATGTATGTTGTATATATTCCTTAGAAAACCCAAAAAAAATTAAAATATAAAAAACCCAAAAAAACCACTAATGGGCCGACGCCGGGTCCCCAGCCCCGGGGGAAGAACACAGAGGGGTGGTAAGGAAGGTTGATGACGACTTACAGAAAAAATGTTCAAGGGGTGGGAGGGAGTGGGAGTGACAAATTTGGGATTGGGATTGAGGGTCGAAACGGCGACACTATACTACTAACGGCGTTGGCAACCTTACGAACTAGAGACGCCCAGTCTATGCTATACACTTCCAGTGTATCGTTTCGATACAATATACTCTCTATTTTGTCAACGATTACATGGTGGTAGCTCTCAATATCAAACTTCAAATCCTTTTCTTGTGGAGGCCAGAAGAATCCAGAAAGCTAAGAGGTAAAATTTTTCAACAAAGGTCGTCGGGCTGAAATATTGAGTATCGTTGCAAACCCGTCGAGAAAACGTTGGAGCAAATCACTAGTGTCATCTTTCAAGATCAGCTCTACATTGACGTTCTCTTGAAGATACCCTGGTGAAAAACCATTGTTCAAATTGGAATGAAGATTCGCGTAGGATTTTTTAATCATTGACGCAGCTTCTGAAACATCTTCCCGTTTGAGGTGGCCATGAAACTTATCCCTCACCTTAGAAATGTGTTTGTTAAACGACGTCTCCACTAACTCCATATTAAAGTCCTGTCTTTCTAGCTGGCTCATAAATTCTTCGATATCAAACTCTCTGGCTATTAGTTTCTTTACGTGCTGTCTGCTCAGTTCGTTGTCGTATATTCTTAGCATTTCTTCTTTCAATTTGACAACATGTCGTTTCAATCCTTCGAAATATTCTTCTGCCATTCCTTCAGGTAAAGCTCCCCCGGAATATTCCGATAGTTTTAGTTTAAGCGCATGCTTTGTTTGTAATGCAAGTTCGTTGGTCCGAACTTCGATGAATTCTTCGTATGAACGGCATGAGCTTTCATTGTCGTTAAGGGTATCTTCGTCTCTGTGTGCTTCAATAAATTTTTTTATTTCCCCGTAAGCATTCAAACGAAACTCTCCGGAAATGAACTTTTCACACACCATCTGCAACTGTTTCTCGATGTACTCCCGTTGAAGCTTCTCTACCACTGTTTGATACATGTAGAGATCTGCGTTTTGTCTGGCCAAACTCCACATTTTGTAGCACTTGTCAATCCATCCATCCCTGCCAGTTAATTTAACCGGGAAATATCCATGTTTCTGACAGATTTTTTTGGACAGATCAACTAGAAGTTTTCTCAGACTTCGACATTCGTTAGTGAACTCATCAGTGAATCGCTCCTGCTTTATTTTTTGACCGAGTACCATAATGCTGGGCTGTCGTATGGCTGTTGGTAGATCAAACGTCACAATCTTCTTAGTATCAATAACGTCTCTAAGAGTGATACTGAGTTGTTGGCACGCCTTTTGCAGTTCATGAAGGATAGTTTGTTTGAAAACACTTTTTTCATAATCTTTTCTGCCAATTACGTCTCTGCTTACAAACACCAGAACAGGTTTGTGACAGAGACTAAGGCGATGAGCTGCGTAGACGACCAGCTTCATCAATTCTACCAGAGTTCGATCACCTTCGCCACGAATATTCAGAATCACGACCTGAGAAATGGAAAAGGCATGAAGAACCATTTTCTGATTGAATCAATAATTATCATTGACTGGGCTGAGAATTCCTTCCGTATCGTTGATCAGTAAATCCGGTCCGTCGGAAGTTCTAATCATGGCAGTCCACAAACCTCGACTGCACTTTCCGTGGGCCACTGGAAAATTGGTTCTCCATAATTCATTCCAAAGGGTGGATTTTCCACTGCTTTCTGCGCCAACAATTGTGATGGCACAAAATGGTGAGGCGAATTTGGATTTTTCCGGAGGAGTTGCCATTTGGCTCCAATCAAGAGACTGTAGAAAATCGGCATCTACGGTGCCAGCATTACCATTTATAATTTCAATACTTCTTCCCGACAAGATCTGATTTTGGCAGATTAACTGGGCAGTTCGAAGACATCGTTTGTCTGGAGTTCTCTTTGGCGCATCAGGCGAAGTGCTGCTGAGCCAAGAAGGGTCCGCCTGGCCGATAGAAATTAGCTCTCTCAAAAAGTTGATATTTGCCACATCTAAAACAGTCAATTCTTTTGTTAGTTCATCCGCTTCCATGTGAAATTTCCAACAGTCTGCGTTATCCGCAGTTGTGGCAAGATCTTTCAAAACTTTTAGATTAATCCGTTTTGTTTCTACCTCGTCCAAAAATGTTTGGTTCAGAGATTCCTGAAAAATGTCCATCATCTGAAAGCTGACATCTGCATCTTCAATCCGTTCCATGCAGTCTCGGAAAAACTGAACGGGTTCTGATATTGCTTTTAAAACGGATCTATCCTGTTTCAGCTGATTAATCATCATTTGTAGTTGATCTTGAAAGTTGGGTTCTTCGTATTTTCGATCTCCCAGTTTAGCGATTTCTTGAGCGTTTGTTTGAACCGGAAACCAGTTCTCTAGGTCTGACTTATAGGCTTCTATCGTTGAACTGCTTTCGAATCGAAATTCTGCAAGACCTGAGACAATTTGAAGAACGTTGATTTCATCATTTTGAGAAACTGTCTTGCTCAGATGTTGAATGAAAAAAGAAAACTCGGAGCCTAAATCATGGAATGACTCCAACAAAGTTGCCATCTTTGCATGCTGAAATTGAACGGCTTCTCCTGATACTTTGCCACGAATACCTGGATCATTAGCTGGAACAACCGCAGTCATATAATTTGGTAGCTCGTCTTGCCATTTATCATAAATGCACTCAATCCAGCAACCATCTATTTCTATTCCGTCCACAACCAAAACACATAACTGCAAAATTTCTGAGTTCTTAGATTTTAAAGTATTGAGGATATTTTGAAGCTCGGAATTGAATTGGACACTGCTTTCATCCTGCCAATCAAGATCCAGTGTACTACAGTGGATAAAAATCCCATTAACCCGTTGTATTATGACCGCCATAAGCTCTGAAGAATGATCGCGAAATGCTCCGTGAAAATCAATTACGCTAGCAGGTCTTCCATTCTGAGCCAAATGAATGGTGGCGCTGCCGCGGTGGAAAACGGAGGCTGACTCATTGGATGGTGATTCACGAAATCTTGTTCCAAAAACTGAATTAAGAAACGTGCTCTTTCCCTTGCAACCAGTAGTTCCCATGGATATAACAAGAATGTCTTCAGGTTGTCGTTGATCGTGACGCAGACTTAAGCAATAGAGTGGGGCTAAGTGGAGTCCATATTTGGCTGGACTGGTGCGGTTTCCGGCCCAGCAGTTAGGATGGATAAAATCCAGTGGCAAATCGTAGTGATAAAGTGTTTCTATGATGGCTTGACGTTGCCAGGCAAAACGACAACAATCTGTAATTGCGATGCGCAAATCGTGGAAACACAATCCTTCAGAAGGGGCCACATCCATCAATTCCTGAAATGAAGCAAAAACCATTACTTAAGGTTATTGCTTTGGCTCGTACTTCCATGCTAGTAAAGAAAGCTTGGTTCTTCTATTCTTGATAATCTGATTCACTATACTCTACAAGTTGCTACAAGGGTTTTTCATATACCCTTGCCTTAACTCACCCACTTCCCGCAACTACTTTTGGGTCATGATCCTTAGGTGGAGTTGTAGCGCTTCTAATAAATGGCTGGTGGATCAGTAATACCAAGGAGAATTCCAAGATGGGTGGCGTCAGGCACGACTGTGTCCCTGAAACTATGACCTAGGAGAAAATCGAGAACGAGGGAAGTTCCGTTTTCATTAAGGATTGAAAGTAAAGAAATCGCAAGGGCGGGGATCGAACCACGGCCCTTCCGCTTTGCAGTGGCACGTGTTTACCACTACACCACCGAGCCATCAGCTGTACTCCCATATCAGGTTTATCAATCTTTACTATGCCCGTTTCCCTTACATCCCCGCCTTGTTTCTTCAAGACGCTTCAACACTCCCTTTAGACTGAGTGTGCTGGGTTATTCAGGTTCGAGCTCGGTATGTCTGTGATGCTTAAGACTCACGGTAGAAGATAAGTAAGAACGAGTAAACTAATACGTAACCCAAGTTAAAGGTTGGGTATCTAAGCTAACATAGAGACCTGGATCTTGAGCATTTTTAGAAACTGTGAAAATAAAAAACATTTGAACTAAAATTTCTTCAATTAGCAGGTTTGTGCTGGTTGCGCTGCTGATAATTGAATATAAGAGGGTATACCGTTTCAAATTCTTCAGGATTGTGTAGAAAGTCTCTGACATATGGAGCCAATCGTTCAATTCCGATTCCATCAGTCAAAATCTGCTGATACTTTTCTCTGGCAAAATCATCGCTTGGAATCTGTAGGAAATCCGCGGCACTAATAGAAGTTTTGGTAACACCGTTTGGCAAAAATATTGCTAGAAATTGTTTAAAGCGTTCTTCTTTTCGGTTCTCGTCATTCTTAGGGGCCCGCTGTTCTCGGCGATGAGTTGGTTTCTTACGATGCGATTTTCGATCACACTCGTCGCAAAGAAGATTATCACAGTCATGACAAAAGGTGCCAGAGGGAACAGATTCGGAACAAAATGAACATTCCATGCTGAAACGTGATCCAAAAATTTTAGATACATACAGAGCAAGGTGGAGTTAAAAAACGACTGAATGATTTAAATTAACAAATACTCAGCGAAATAGGATCATGTATATATATATATTTACGCTTGAGGGATTTCAAGAAAAATTTGGTCATACCAGATACATCCAGCATTTCGACAGTTTGGACACACTTCCCGTTTACTTATTTACTTTATTTATTATGAAGACTTTATCCGAACGATGACGAATTACAATTAATGAATTACGAATTACGATGACGATGCGAACTAGAGAGGCCGTTCAGTCTTTCAACAGTAATAATTTTGTAAAGCAACCTTCTGCCGAAAGTGTTTTGAGAGCGTTCGCGCCCACCTCACCTATGCCTGCCCGCGTCCTCCATGCATGAAAATTGCAAGTCTGTCTGAAAAAGCACAGTTTCAGTTCTTTAAGTTGGCCAAAAAGGGCCAAATGCCGAAGACTACAGGATCCTATGACCCTTTTACAGGAAACAACTCCTGGTCCGATGTTAGAAACCGTGTTATCAACCCAACATTATTAAACTGTTATAAAAATGGGGTTAGCAAAACTCGGGTTTCGCTAATGTGATTTGGGATAGGGTTATGGCTAACCCTTAACCCAATGTTATAACCAAGGCTGGGTTTCCAAACCAGTTGAAGTTCAAAATTGAACCGGTTAAAGTTGGGGTAAATCCAGCAAATGTCAACCCTCCTCAGTGAGGAGGTTTGGAAGTTCGAAGAAGCTTAACAAAATGAAACCTTTTTGAAAACCAGTTTTGATAGTGGAAATACATTTTTCATATTGCTTTTATTCGTGATGGAAACTTCGTTTTTACTACAAATTTATCATTTGCAGTTTTTATGAAAAGGGTTCTAAAATGAAGATTGGGGTTCGAAATGGAGTTAACCCCGAAAATAACCAGGTTGTAGCGCTTCTACCAGGGCTGGCGGATCAGGAAGAAACCAAGGACAAGCCCGAACGGGAGGCGTCAGGCACCTCACCCACGAAACCAGGACCTAGAAGAGAGAAGGGAAGAGGGAGCACTCACCATTGAAAGTAAAGAATTGGTCCCGCCGGGGATCGAACCACGGCCCTTCTGCTCTAGAGTCAGACATGCTAAACCACTACACCACGGGACCATCAGCTGAACTCCCATTGCAGGTTTATCAATCTTTCCTATGCCTACTTCCCTTACATCTCCCCCGGGTTTCAATTAAGACGCGTCCCGCGGCTTACTCAACTCGGAATCGAACCGAGAGCGCATCCAGCGCAGGGCATTCTGAGCCCAAGGGATCCGTGCTCCCCCGACACACGTTCCAGACCCCTTTATATCCAACCAACCAGAAGCAACTACTGGGGGACCGGAGACAGGAGTCCAATCCGGGTCCTGAGGCAGCCTCGCCACATGTAGCGCTTCTACCAGGGCTGGCGGATCAGGAAGAAACCAAGGACAAGCCCGAACGGGAGGCGTCAGGCACCCTCGTACCCACGAAACCAGGACCTAGAAGAGAGAAGGGAAGAGGGAGGTTCAGCTTTTCACTCACTATTGAAAGTAAAGAATTGGTCCCGCCGGGGATCGAACCACGGCCCTTCTGCTCTAGAGTCAGACATGCTAAACCACTACACCACGGGACCATCAGCTGAACTCCCATTGCAGGCTTATCAATCTTTCCTATGCCTACTTCCCTTACAAGGTTAAGTCATTACTAACTGAGTCCGCTGATTGCTTGAACTGATTGGGGTTAACTCTAAGGATAACTGGGTTAACTTAACCTACCCCCAAAAATGTTTCATAATATAGGGTTAGCCTCAAGGATTAACCCAACCCTAAAGTTTGGGGTCAACCTGTGGACAACAAAATGGATTCCACTAATCCCGGCTTAGCCTTAACTTCATTTTTATAACATCAGCCCTTGGCTGTTACGTAGTTTCGGTTGCCATCCAAAAGCGTACTCTTTCAAAAAAGCATAGAAGTACCGCTGACATCAAGCTCAATCAAGCTTAAATAACCGTGTATAAGATACTACGAAAACTCCACAAACTAGTAAGCATACATTAATTAACACTGGGTCCAATTCTGGGGGTCTATCCCAACTCGTGTGAAGGGTCTACCCCTGGAAAATTCCAAAATTTTAAGGGGGTCTAGCCCAAGAGTTGCAAAAATTGCAAATTTATAACGTTTGGCCAAAAATTAGTAAAAAATTAATGTTTTGAAAAAATCGTTAAACTTTGCTAAAAATGAGCAGTTTATAGGTAGGTTTATAAAATGTGAACATTTGTATTCAGTTATCGAATTTGTAGCATAACCGGTGGGTACTGGGGATGTCCTCCTGGTTTTCACTTCGACTGAAATTTGTGTGTCTACTACATCGAATATCCACAATACGGGTATCAATCAAAAGCTGACCGTTCGTTATAGATTTGTGTACAGATAACGCACACACGTTTCGGAATCCCCGGAATCCAGAACCCTCAGACGCTCCAGCAAACACTTTAAACTAGATAGTAGAGGATCAAATCCCCTGAGAAAAATTTAAGAATCCCAAAAACCCCAAGAACCCCCATGAAATGAAAGCTTCAAATAAAAAATTGTCGGATGCAGCAAAATGTGACTTCATCTTGACATGGGCCTGCATGTTCGTAACATTAGAAACTGTTGCAACTGCAACAAATTCAGCGTACTGCAATAAAGTTGAGTCGTTATTCATAGGTTACGGAGTTGGCTTATGTTCTTCACACCCATTATGGGTTATCTATAATCATCTAATGGAAATAGTGTCTATGCAAGATAACTGGAAAAGCGCACTTTTCAACTGATTGGCTTTCCGGCGACAGTGAAACAAAAATAACTTCTTTGCAAAGTTCAAAAAGGTTGAAAAACTTGTGCTGGTGGTATCATGTATGCTTACAAGTTACAGCTTCCTACGCAGACATTACCTAACCTAACCTATCAGTAAAACAATAGCAGACGTTTAAACAATAGTAAAACAATAGAAAACTCAGCAGACTTTTATAAAAATAGAGTGACTACTTTAGTGGACTACGAGAAACAATTTTTTGCACGAAATGCAGAAAGAGTAGTCTCGATGCTTGCGACACCAACAGAATTGACAAATCCCGTTACTCCTATTATTACGACCAGAAACTGATGGCCAATATTAGAGGGAATTTCTTGTTGTCTGTTGTGTGTGTGTGTGTGTGTGCGTGTGTGTGTGTGTGTGTGTGCCCGCGCTAGTGTGTGAGTGTGTGTGTGTGCGTGCGTGCGTGTGTGCCCGCGCGTGAGTGTGTGTGTGCGTGTGTGTGTGTGTGTGTGTGTGTGTGTGTGTGTGTGCCCGCGCTAGTGTGTGAGTGTGTGTGTGTGTGCGTGCGTGCGTGTGTGCCCGCGCGTGAGTGTGTGTGCGTGTGTGTGTGTGTGTGTGTGTGTGTGTGTGTGTGTGTGTGTGTGTGTGTGTGTGTGTGTGTGTGTGTGTGTGTGTGTGTGTGTGTGTGTGTGTGTGTGTGTGTGTGTGTGTGTGTGTGTGTGTGTGTGTGTGTGTGTGTGTGTGTGTGTGTGTGTGTGTGTGTGTGTGTGTGTGTGTGTGTGTGTGTGTGTGTGTGTGTGTGTGTGTGTGTGTGTGTGTGTGTGTGTGTGTGTGTGTGTGTGTGTGTGTGTGTGTGTGTGTGTGTGTGTGTGTGTGTGGGTGTGTGTGTGGGGGTGTGTGTGTGTGTGTGTGTGTGTGTGTGTGTGTGTGTGTGTGTGTGTGTGTGTGTGTGTGTGTGTGTGTGTGTGTGTGTGTGTGTGTGTGTGTGTGTGTAAACAGATACATGCTACAAAAATCCTACTTTGCATGCATTGAAACCCAATAACAAACAAAAGCTGAAACTGTTTGTGAAAACTGTCAAGGTACAATCACAGGGTCTTTCCCATTATCCCCCCACAGCTTAATCATAATTTGCATACAGGGGTTTTCTGGGGCGCTGAGTACGACTCTGAAATCCGTTATTCGATTCAGCTTTTTGTTGGCTTAATACAGGCTAAAGTTGTAAGCTTAAGATGTAAGCTTATCCTGAGCTAAAGAAAAGCTAAATCGAAATCGAAAAACGGATTTCAAATTCGTGCTCAGCACGCCAAAACAACCCTGTATGCAAGTTTTCAGCAAAATCATGGACAAAAAATTTTGTATCCCCTTGGTCCCCCCCTTACCAACTGAAATTTTAAAATTTTTAAAAAATTTTTAAATTTTAAAATTTTTGTATTTTTGGAATCAGCAGGGCCGAAAGCCTACCCCTACCAAATTTCAACTCAATCCGTCAAATTGTGCTTCTTCGGATTTATGATTCAGCTGTGGGGGGGATAATGGGAAAGATCCCAATCACAAAGTGCGACAAAGTTTGCCAACACAAAACCAGACTTTGTTTGCAAGATTGGGGAAAACTCGAACTCCAAAATGAACAAAGGTACAAACATAATATTTACACTGAAGATTGCTAATTACCGAGTATTGTCCGTAGTATGAGATGTCTGTGCTTGGGGGTTTGTAGGAGGGTTTCTGACTCTGTGACCTGCGCTGAGCACACATCCCGAAGAAATAGCTGTTTGGACAAAATACTAGAAATTTCTTTTTCTTTGTCGGCCTTCTCGGCAGCCATTGCACCACAGGTGGGTAAGCAATTGGAAGAGGGTCCCCCTACCTTTCCTGGGCGGCGTATTCCACATGAGGTACCAAAAGTGCTTTCACAACAAGTAAGAAAATTGGCTACGAGGGGTAAACCATTGCCAAAAACTAGATTTCCAGATAGGAATTTGCACAATTTTGTTTCTACAAAGGTCGTCGAGGTTTGACTTTGCAAAGCGCATTATGTGCTCGCATGCAATGGCATACTAATTCAAAACCGTGATCTTGCACTAGAGATGAACCAGCGACAAAGGGTTTATTCCGATCTGCCCTATCGGATTCGCCGGAAGTTTTTCTAGGCCCGGCCCGACTCGCCAAATCAAGATATTGAAGATAGCTTTTGATTAAATGTTAACAAGAACCTCCCGTAGCGCACGCAGTGGTTTCTTACTGCGCTACTAGTGGAGGATCATGTCAAGTCTAGAGCTTGAACAAAAAATAAGCACTAGCACCGTATTTCAAATATCCCTCCTGGGCTATTTACCGAGATTGTCAAGGGGTGGCCGCCTGTCTGCTGGAGCTACCACAGCATCTCCATTACGGTGGACGTACTGGACGTTCTGATAGCCTTGTAGAACACCTCGGGTAATTGCTACGGCAATTATTCAGTGTCAGCATCCCCCTTCCCTCAAAAATGCATACGTTCTAAGCTGGAACTACCCCTAACCGGAGCACCGACTGGGGTGAGGTGGCTGTAAAAAATGTTAAGAAAGGAATCGCGACCTCAACATGGTTAATAACTCCCTCTGGTGTATACTTACGAAATTCTGTTCCGCAGGAGCTTTCTTCAGTGCATGTCAAATTTATGGTTGGGCTACGTGTCAGCTAATCTGCGATGATATGAACTAACCAACTAATGACATCGTATTTAACCATAGAAATTCATTTTTCAGTTCTGAAGTGATCCTATGCTGTAGTGTTGTTTTGATTCGCACGTTTTAGTTTTGATTTGATTTTTGATTTTTTATCAAAACCACGGCAGTTTTGATTTGATTTTTGATTTTTTATCAAAACTGGCGGAGTTTTGATTTGATTTTTGATTATTTATCAAAACTTCTACAGTTTTGATTTGATTTTTGAATAATCAAAACTCAAATAATTTTGATTTTTGATTTTTTAGTACAGTTTTTTAGATCCACAGTTTTATGAGACGTATGGCCACTGCCAGATACTTGTGGCCCCTGTCACTTTACTTTCCCAGTAGGACGATAAAGCAGAGTTGGATCCGGGTTCATATTGTCAGACCCACAGGAATTAATTTCAGACAGGGTACTGGATTTTTTGAAAACCAGGTTTGCATGTACGAAATCAATTTTCTGTGCAAAGTCAAATTACAAATCATATAGCTGTTTAATAATTAAGAATTTTACTGTTTTACAAATTTTGTGAAATTCACTCCTTTTATTCATTCTTTGAGTTTAGCTTTTTTATCAAAATGTTAGTGGCACTTTCTCCTCTTATCTAAATGGACACAATGAAGCTGATTTGGCTTACTAAAACTTGCTTAGGAAACTTTAGAAATACTGCAATTTTTCAGATTTTTGCAGTCAGAATTAAAATTGTTCGTGGGACACCTGTTATATCATTCCATGCCTCTGTACCAAATAGCTGTGGCTCTTTTTAGCCACAGTCAGACTTTGATGCGGATTAGTTTTTGTTGAAAATATTGTAAATTCCAACCACAATGAATTTATTATAAATATGAAGCAATACAAGCAGAGCAGCAAGTAAACTTTGTTAAAACAATTGCTGAAGGAAGCTGTTAGAACATCAGCTTCTGATTTTGCATTCAAGTTTCAGTTCTAAATACATAAACTTCTAAATTCTCTCCGAAATGTCTCCTTTTTTTAAAATATCGACTTTAGAAGCAGTAACAGAGGTCACAACAAATCCTTTTCCGACAACAAACACTGTTTTTTCGAAGAGTCACACACTTTGACAAATACGTTGAACATGTTTTGTATACCAAAGATGCAGTAGTTATATACATATCAAAAAATTAAAATGATTGGATTTTCGTTTTAATTACACAAAGTCAATACGTTATCGCATTGAAAGAAAATTATTACCTGACCTATGCTTTAGCGCAACTACAGCAACAGTAACTTCAGCCATCAGATGTTATAGTAAACTTCCTTTTTGGAACACTCAGAAATATTTAGATGAAATTTACTGCACAAAATTGGATATTTTGAATTTTTGCAACTGTGCTGAGCGGCATAGGAAAAACACGTCGGGTCGGACTGCACAAAAAAGTAAACGCGCGCGGTTGAGGGAAAATCCTATTCAACTCTTGTTTGGCCTGGAGAACTAAAGCGGGTTCTCAACATTGACGGACCAGCAGCAGCTTGGATCGAGAATGCAGCCACCGCATAAACTCCGTCAATATCGTGGAATGAAGGATCTTTGGCGAAACGAATACTTCTCGTCAACTCTGAGACAAGACCGTCAACCACATGACAAAATTACAACTCAGCGCAGACTTGTGCACACACAAACACAGTGGCAGAAATCAATATTAAATAGCGGTACGGAAGAAGTCTGTTTAAATATATTATAATTAAGTATATATTAAATATCGCTGAATCAAAACTAGGTTTTGATTCAGCGCTGAATCAAAACTAGGTTTTGATTCAACGCTGAATCAAAACTGGGTTTTGATTCATCCTTGAATCAAAACCTAGTTTTGATTTCGACCTTGAATCAAAACTAGGTTTTGATTTTTTAGGTTTAGATTTTTGATTTTTGATAAATTTGCC
Organism: Trissonchulus latispiculum; assembly: GCA_030248195.1. NCBI lineage: Eukaryota > Metazoa > Nematoda > Enoplea > Enoplida > Ironidae > Trissonchulus > Trissonchulus latispiculum. Next base: position 14,361 of record JASAND010011500.1, read on the forward strand.
TTCGCGTTTTGATTTTTGATTTGATTTTTGATTTTTTGCAGTCTGAGTTTTGATTTTTGATTTGATTTTTGATAAAATCAAAATCCAAATTTAGTTTTGATTCAAGTTTTGATTTTTGATTTTTGATTTATCAAAACAACACTACTATGCTGTAGTATTTGTATTGTTGTAGCAGTAGCAGCAAAAGTAAGATGGATAAGCATGAGTAAGATAACATACATAATAGAATAAAAGTATGAAACTTTTACGCTACTATGTGCTAAACATGCTTGACACGCTCGTTTAGTTAACTCGGGACCCCCCCCCCCAACCTTTCGGGAGGGGGGGGTCTCACCTTGAACTATTTACATGCTTCATACGAACGTGTGTCTGCTCGCTGATACGCTAATTAGTCTTAGGCTTACGGCAGGTATTTTATCAGTAAATTTAATCAATTTTCGAATCACATTTTTAATTGCAATGACCCAATAAAGTTATGATTATGTAATTAAGTATCAGCAACCTAGAAATGTTGAAATCTGTGTAATAACCGATTCTCAGCATCCGGGGATGTGGCGCAAGTGGTTGAGCGTCCAACTCTTAATCCAAAAACTCGGCGGTACGATCTCCGCACTGGACACTTTTCTACCTCCCTGACGTTATCAGTTCCATTTAATGAGTCAGTGTTAAAACTGATTAAGTCAGCTAATATATGCTGAAAAATCAATGAGTCAGCGACGCCGAAAAACCGGATTTTTTCGGTTTTTTCGTTAAAAAACAGGCAAAAAACCAAAAAAAACCGGATTTGGGGGGGTGAGGGACCCCTCGGGGGGGGGGTGAGCTCTTGGTCTGGGGAGGGTAAAAACCCCCCCAAATCCATACCCCCTAGCACATGTATGGTCAGCGATCAGTTCGATTGAGTCGGTTGTTTTCGTTTTAAATTAACATTAATACGTTGTAACTGCTAACTTCAGGTTTACAGTGCCACTTTTGAGTCATGAGCTAAACTGTGTGCAGCTAGTAGCTGCAACAAAATCTACAATGAGTAACTGCTCAAAATCGCTTATCTCCCTTCTGAAAGTGTTCAAAATCTAATTATTACCAACATAATAAATTATTGGAGAAACAATGTTAGGAAAATACACATATAGCCAACCACTGGCTTAGAAACGTCCATCATCTGTTAACTGACTTTTTTCGTTGTGGCCTGTCGGGTCCGGCCGAAAGTTGTTTTTAGCATGTGCCTGTATATATACGCTTGTATGGGAGCAAACAACAAGCATAGGTGTAACGGAAATTTATAAGTGTGGATGGGAATTTCAAGGCGATTATTTATATATCCCACCACAAGTTCGACCCCCTTTGCCTTCCTCCTAAAAGTTTTGACTTACTCTCCAGTAGTGTTTGAGGCCGGCCGGCTACCGGCCTGGAGCAGTTTGCAGTGCAGTTGTTATAACTGCTAAGATAATTTATTTTCGGATATTATCTTAGAAAAATAGCACAGCATAGCATAAAAAATTAGCAAAACCAGATTTGGAGTCTATTTTAAGCTTAGTTGCCCTATTTTGTAAATTTCTGATTGGTGATTTGTATCCCAGCCGGCGGACGGCCGGCCGGCCGCTCGGCCGTTAGCCGGCCGGCCTCAAACACTACTCTCCAGTCTCCGTCATGATTTGGCGACGCCTCCGAGCCCCTCCCCCAGCTATTTTTAGAGCTAAATTTTGCCAGAAAAGGTATTTCGAAATCTGTTTCTTTATTTTGTCTTTAAACTGCCTTAAACTGTTTAAACTTAAAACGGTAAAAACAAGCCTTGTTTTGACAAAAAAGCGCTAAAATACAAAAACGATTGCGTTTTGGGCAATTTTTTGGAATTTCAAAAATTCGAAATTTGTGGTGGAGCGAGGGGGCTCGGGTCCGGGGGTATAGACTTCTCTGCAAGGTACATTTGGGGGCATAGGTGTGTTTGGGCGGGAGCCGGGGGGTCCCCCCAACAAAAACAAATTTCAGGCAGTAGCGGCGCCAGGATTTTTTGAAGGGGGGGCCCGACCCAAACGCCGGCAACCTTTTTTGGGAAATCCAAAATTTTCGCCCAACTTTAGCAAATTTTACCTTCATTTTCCAAACAATTTCTCCAATTTTGGCAAAAATTCTTCGATTTTTAGCAGAAATTTGCTGAGTTTTTAGAAACATTTCTTAAAACACTCAAATTATGCATATGTTACGTACCGTATGAGATTTTGTACCGTATAATACGGTACGGCAGTTTTAGTACCGTATTAAACGGAACATACCGTATAATACGGTACAGGTTTTTCTGTACCGTATTAAACGGTACGTCCCGTATTATATTGTACGGTTAGTATTTGCACCGTATTGGCAAAGAACTAAATCTGATCTGCAAGACTAAAAAAGAATCTTTGCTCTTTCTTGCAAATAATTCTTATTTCTATGCCACATAAAATTCTGAATTTCTAATTCTGTTAATTCTATTAAATATTCTGAACATAAAAAGGTAGAATGGTTGAACTAACTTTTGAAAGTCAACGTTTTTACACAAAAGGAACGAAAATACAAATATATAAATAAACAATATTAAGGTTTTAAAAATTTTTAATTTTATAAGTGCTTAGCTTTGAATGAGATTCAAATATTTTCAGACGGTTTTGTCGGAAGCGAAATCTTGAGACGCTATTTTTGGGAAGAAAGCGATGAAGATGTAGGAAATAGTACCATCCTCGTTCCTTAAATAAAACATGATACAAATTTTGCAGTTTTGCTACAAAGATAGCTTCTCAAGATTTCGCTTCCGACAAAACCGTCTGAAAATATTTTGAATGTTATTCAAATATAAGCACTTATAAAATTAAAAATTTTTAAAACCTTAATATTGTTTATTTATATGTTTGTATTTTTGTTATTTTTGTGTAAAAACGTTGACTTTCAGAAATTAAGTTCAAACATATTCACTTTTTTGGTTTTTTAGGTTTTAGTATGCTCAGAAAAAGGTTAATTTTTTGTGCAAAAATACGGTTTTGTCTGAAGCGACATCTTGAGACGCTATTGCTGTAGCAAAACTGCAAAATTTGTATTATTTGTTTTACTTAATATTAATCAACAGCAGTATTCAGTTCTTTGCCAATACGGTACAAAAACTAACCATACAATATAATACGGGACGTACCGTTTAATACGGTACAGAAAAAGTTGTACCGTATTATATGGTACGTACCGTTTAATACGGTACGAAAATTGCCGTACCGTATTATACGGTACAAAATCTCATACGGTACGTAACATATTTATATATATATATATATATATATATAAAAGTATATATATATATATATATATATATATATATATATATATATATATATATATATATATATATATATATATATATATATTTAAATACTGATCTGAGTCCACATTGATCGATTCATTCAGTGGCTCCAAATGGGTATGTATATATATTTTATTTGCAATACATTGCTTGCACTTTCTCCCTAGGGATTACGGACATGTGGACATTGAGGGGGCAACGAATTTGATCCGCCTATGTTGATGGTATATATCGGAGATGAATGTTTGTCTTTGTGTCTCAAAGGTGCTCAAACATTTACACTTCGCACAAAAAGACGAATGCCGGAATAACCGGCAAAGTTTTGACATTTTCGACCAAAATTCTTTGAAGGTCTTTAAAATTCGGCAATTTCTGGGAACCTCAGTGTGGGGGAAACTGAAAGCCAGAAGAATTGGTTGTGGTGGCAAATCGGGGTAACCGAAAAGTTGGGGGAGCTCCTCCTCACTAAAGTATGATAGGAGTCGCGGTAGCGACCTCTAATGAGTGAAAATGGTCTAGTCACAGTTTAAAACAGGGCTGCCCAGATTATATGCATACGTATATATGCGCAAATATATATATACGTATATATATATGTATATACGTCGGAGAACTCTTTAAGCAAATAGCGCAACTGACAATAGCGCAGTTGACAGGTCTGGAGAGTACAACTACTCCTGAGACTGACAGGCAGCCTGGATTGGATTCTGTGGAGGAGGAGCAGTACTGCTACCGTCACCCTCGGTATCCTGGCGCACTTCGTAGAGACTTCCAACCCTTCTAGGAAGAGGTCCAGAAGCCTTGACGCCGTATGAAACTGGGACGATCCCGTCAACCACCTGAAGGATGCCTGCTGTTGAGACACCGGTGAAAGCCCGTGTTTCACGACGTACACGGGACGATCGCTGCCCCCAATCGGAACCACGAACGAGCGTAGTCGCTTGCAGAATTGACCTCTGCAGACGGGTTGGGGACGCGAGGCTAGCTGGTGAAAAGCCGTTCTCAACCCATCAGAGCCAGCGGTGGGCCAGAGGCCGACTGTAGACGCCAAAAACAATCAAAACCCAGTTGTCTGGCGGTTTCTACGGACAACAAGCAGTAGCCCATGTTGAAGTCCCACCTTGTGCAGGATGAAGTGTGACCTGACCTTGGTATAGAGACGCTTGAGTTGGCACACCTGAGGCCAGGAGCAGGGATACGGATTCCCCCGTATCGGTGAGCGATTGGTGGCTCAGAAGCTTCGAAGCCACAGACTTTACAGAGGGTGCTGATTTCAGCTCCCGTGTCCAATATCATGTTATCAATATTTTCTGTACCAATCTTTAGTAACAGGTCAAGATTCTTTATGGTTAGGAGAGCTTTCTTGACGTACCAAGGTTACCGAACCGGCGCCTGTTGGGCAGCCGGAGAGTTTGCTTCAGAAATGTGAGGCTCCAGATCATTTTCTGAAGGGTTTCTGATCTCACAGCAAATAGCATTCACATGCTTACCTTTTGCTGCAAATTCTTTACCTTCCTGTGGGCAGGACGAATCCCAGTGATTACCGGAGCAGAACTTGCACGGACGCGAAGGGGTTCCTGTCGGCTGTCTCCTTGTAGTAGCTGACCTTTCCGACTTCGGCGAGAATTCACTAGAGTCATTCCTCTTGTCAGGTGGGTAGGACGGCTCCTGCCTAGCCTTTTCCGGGTAAGTCAGTTTTTTGACTTGCTGTAGTGAACTTGCTTTGCTGACCGTCAGCTCTTAGACCGCAAAGATATCATCACCGTCGTTCCCACGGTCTTAGTAGGAGACGAGTGAGTTTCTTCCGAAGTTGGGCTGGCAGGGCGTTAATCCACACCGCTCTTTCGATAAATTTAGCATCTCTGACCTTAAGTTGGAGACGGCGGTACCTGTTGAGGAATTTGTGGATCCTTGTCGGATCGCATTTTGAGGGAGGTCAACTTTAGCGCGGCCGCGATTGGGGTAAGTTGGGTCTCCATCAAAGGACGTAAATGCTGAACAGCCAGGTCGAAAGTCTGTTTGTGTTCGGTGGCCAAGGAGTGGAAGGAGAGTCTCGCTTTCCCCTCCAAACAAAGTTCAAGGACCCGAAGGGGATCAGTTCGGCTTTAATCCGCAAAGTCCTGGACCTGACGGATCCAGTCGTCAAAAGAACAGCAGTCGGTCGGTGTCATCGCTCCCGGTGAAGGACCACGGTTGCTGAATGGTCACCGTGACATTGGGACGATTGTCTATAGGTTCTTTATTTCCCCGGTGGAGGTCGAGAAGCTGGGCAAACCGTTCCTGGTCTTCACGTCTTTGTGACAGGTAATCCTCTCGTTGTTGTTGAATGAGTTGCTGCTGCTGGGCCAATTGTTGCTGCTTAATTTGGACCAGATGAGCAATGTCATTGTTCGGGTGATCGTCCTGATCATCGGCCTCGGATGCATTAGAGGCGGTGCACCACAAATGTAAAAATTGGCAGACTTCTAATAGCTCAACAATATGTATGGCATGAAATAATACAACTACAAGCTCGTATCGGATACTATCCCTTGTCTTTCTATAGTTCTTTTCTTCATGGAAGCTGCGGAGTCTCAGCAGCCTCTCCATATATATAAACACAAACTTCTCCCATATATATATATATATATATATATATATATATATATATATATTATATATATATATATATATATATTCTACGTGTCCAGTTTGGTGTGCGTGTGTGTGTGCGATTTCATATTTCAATTTAAAATTCATTGCGTACGCGTTTCATCCCCGTATCACTCCGTTAAAAAGTTGCGCCAAGAATCTCTTACGACAGTGATGTATTTCCGGTTTCTCGCTTTTGATGTCTCATAAGGGGTCTTGTACCTTGAATATCTACAGATAGAAAACGTTTTGCCTATGAAAACCTTATATGTATACATGCAACTTAGTGCAACTTTTTAACGGAAAGTGAAATGGGGATCAAACTAGCACACATCACACTAACATGGACACGTAGATTATATACAAGAATATAAATGCTCCGATAGACCCTACAAAATGCATTATGGGTGACATTCGGTTAAACATGGGAGGGGCAGGTTGTAAATACCAGGAGGACTACGTTAAAAGCACACTAGTATGGACCTGCTTCGCTGAACACCCCAGATTCGAGGAAAGTGTCCAGACAAAAATGCTAGCGGCAATCCTTGAATAACAGTGTAACAATGTGACAGCACGACTTTGCAGCTGTTACTATTACGTGGATGTGCTCTTAATACTACTTATATATATATATAATGTCACAGATTTTGCACTGACAGTGAGAACAGAATACAACGCTTTTACTATAGCTGCGTCTTTTACATATTTGAAATATATAAGCTTAACATTTCAAAATCAGCTAAAAAGCTGAAATAAGTAGCTTATGTGCATGTGCGTAGTGAAGCATGAGTAACCGCGAATATGGGTGTTTAGCGATGCTGGTCCATATTAGTGCGCTTTTAACCTAGTCCTCCTGGCATTTACAACCTGCCCCTCCCATATTAACGTTTTAAAACCTAGTCCTCTGTCCGCTTAAAACCGAATTCCACCCATATTGCATTGCATATTGCATTGCATTTTTTATACTCCATTGGAGCATTTTTATCCTTGTCCTATTTCATTTTCAAAACTCTCAGTTAAACGTAAGTAAACATGTTAAATGCTTCATAAAAGAAGCTTTGAAAATTTCGTTAGTAATTATATATAGAATCGTCAACCGACGCAAAAGAACAAAGAAGCTTGAAAAAGTTCCAATTTCCTACCTGGCTCTCAAATTTGGCGGAATGATGACACGATTTCGAATATACTCTAGATGCAAATTATACTGCCAATGAAGGAAACTTATGCTCTTCTGCAGTTATATGCAGAATTTCAGACAATTATGCAACTTTTATATAATTGGTTATAAGCACACTTTTACAGCAATTAAGTAGATTTATCTGGACTTTTACAGGTATTGTGTATGTAAATAAAACAAACGATTCTGGCAAGCCGAACCCACCTGCTGAATAGTAACATCAGGGAAACTCTTGATCGTAATAACCAAGGCTAAAAACAGCAGACAGTGAAATATCAATCGCCACTTAGTTGTGCGAAAACACAGAGCACTAGTCGAAAGATTTGAACGGACTGCTCACGTCTTCCTATAAAATTCTATTTGATACAACGAAAAGGTCCTGTCTTAAAGTCTGTTTGTTTCGTCGGAAACTAATGATTCTGTCTTGCAACCTTTGCAAAACGTTCGTAGGAAACTAATGACTGTGTCGTCGAAACTGTACGAAAAGCTGGACCATGCACGGGCAGCTAATTAATTTAGCTTTTAAAATCGCAACAAAGTAAGAAAAGTAAATGAAACAAAGGAAGAAATGACTGATTATTTTTAAAATTTGATTTTTCGAGGGACCAACACTGTTCCCGCTTTAAGGGAGACCCTCCTGGTTCGGCCGTGAACTCTCAGACATGGCGAGTGAGTCGGCTTGCTAGAAGCGTTAGCAATAACAATTACAACAGTATTAGTAAAAAATATGTATGAGATATTGGGCTGAAGCAGATAAGTCAGCGCAACTATAAGCTAATAAAAAACACAGGCATATGGTTTGCGGAAGTTCAGGTTTCAAAGGAGGAAGGTAGTTCAAGATGGAGGTAGGACTGTTGAGAGGTGTTGATGAGGGAAGCTAGAGACGGAGGTAAGGAATGTCTTGAGAGTCTGATGCGGCATGCTGTGCAGAAGTCAATGTGATTGTAAGAACATCTGGAGCTGGGGCAGCGATTCAAACAATAGACGGATGAACCGCAAGACGCCAGTAGCAGCCAGCGTAACGCCGTTAAACCGGCTGAGCATCCCATGAGGATCGCTAATCTGCTCCATTGGAATGATTCGGACTGTTGGGAAATTCAGTGCCATTGACCGCAGTGCAAAGCGGGCTGTCTGAACCTTAGTTTGAAACTCGTCCAGACAGTCACTGACCGCAGTGCAAAGCGGGCTGTCTGAGCCTTAGTTTGAAACTCGTCCAGACAGTCACTGACCGCAGTGCAAAGCGGGCTGTCTGAACCTTAGTTTGAAACTCGTCCATTTCGGTAATGAAGACATCCGCCATGGTGAAGCAGGACTGAATGATGTCGAATAAGTCACGATGGCGACGGTCTAGTTCCTGAACTGGGCATTGGATATCATCTGCCCCAACAATGAGCAGAAGGACGTCAAATGCGCTTGGATTTGGATGGCGGCGGAGAAGGCTTGTCAACGACTTCGCATGAGTATCGTGAGGAAGAGCTAATCGTGGGATCTTGATAACCGTGGTACGAGAATTTTAAAATTGAACGCGACCGGCCCATGCAGTGTCGCAATAGATGAGAAACTGGGTTCCTGGCAGCGTTCGGAACGGAAGGGCGTGATGGATGGCTGAAATCGCTAGTTCACATTGGTTCCCACAGAAGATGTAGTCATAGTAGGCTTCGGCAATATGGTAGAACTCCTACGCCAGACTAGAGTAGGGACTTTGGTGGTGATGGTGAGGTTGATGTTGAGGGCGGAATGTGAAATTCTCCAAGTGATGAATGCCGTCGGATACATTCTTTCAACGCCAAAATGGATATTGAACGAAGATGACCTGAAAGTTTGCCTTCGCTTAATGGGATCTTAGGTTTTTCAGAGAGGTATTTGCCAATCATTTTCTTTACGTCGTTCTCTGTGACATGGATAAACAGCCAAGCTGCTTGCGTCCTTGCATTGTCAGCATCAGGACGCTCGCCAAGCCTAAGTAAGAGTAGGCATAAGACGGCCCAAACTGTACAGGGGAACCAAATGTCACCTACTATCATATCCCATGGGCGGAACACAGACAAAGGACTGTTTGGCGTGATCCAAAATTCGCTGGGATCGGCGTTAGCGTCTGACTCGTCCGACGTCTCACAATCGTAATCGTAGTTGAGCACTGCTTCATCCATAAGCGAGTCTGCATCCGAAGGCAGAACACTAAAGTCAGCAGAACACTAAAGAGAATGACGCCGTTTGGGCTGTTCCATGATCGGACTGGCTCGGAATTCTGTTCTTCCGGTTCTGGACTTCTGGGGGCTGCTTCGATGTTCGCTGAGTCCTGCGATGCGACACCATGCGACACCTCAAACTCCAAATCGACTGTTGTTGCCGATGCCGTTGGCCCGCTCCGGCTGGCAGTATAAAAACTTTCGTGCCCGGTCCGGCTGGTTAACCAACGGATGCCGGCCCGGCCGACGGGCCGAAGTGCTCATCTCTAGATGCCAGTGATTTCAAACCTTTGCAAAAAGTTTGCTTGTGCTGCTGATGATAACACCCACAAATGTTTTTCTGCAAAATGGCTGAGTTTTTATTGTTCCGTTGTTACAGCTATTGTTTCACCGATAACGTTTTATTTCCAGGTAAAACCGTTTAGGCTTAGTGTTTACACTGTAACTTTATTTTTGGGTGATAATAGTATGCGTCTTCAATACTCTATAAATTGCTATTGTGCATTTGTGTGGACCAAACTAGATAATATATAAGAGTATGAAACTCTTGACACTAACGAAGCATGTTATGCTAGGCATGCTCAGTGCGTTAACTCGTGAACCCCTCGTAACTTTCGGGGGGGGGGGGGGGCGGCACTTTGCGCTATGTACACGGTTTCTTACAACTGTCTGCTCGCTGACTAGCCTCAGTTATTTTCATTAATTAATTCTAACTTTTACTAGGGTAATGCAATTAAAAAACTAATTCGACAGCTCGGTAGCATTTTTTCTGCACTTTCCAATGGTATAATAATTGTTGCATGAACCACATGTAAGAATTCATGTATTATGCAACAATTTCCGAATCATTGGAAAGAGCAGAAAAATGCTAACCATGTTATCGAATTGCATCAAGAAATTGAGGTAAACGCGGGCTAGCAGGCGGATCCACGAAGGATGCAAGCATTAATCATGAAGAAGTAATGAAAAACGTCTGCCTGCAGTCAGTAAGCCTTAGTCCGAAACGGGAGAGAACCAATACCGCACCCATTGGCTCTCTCCTGTTTCAGACTAAGGCTTCGGCCTTAGTGACTGCAGGCAGGCGTTTTTCATTATTTCTTTATGATATCGAATTAGTTTCTTAATTGCATTAACCTAATTAAAAGTGGTAATTAATTACTAAAAATAACTAATAAATTACTTACCGTAAGCCTGAGGCTAATTTTTAACGAATCAATGATCAGACACGTGTTTATAAGAAAGCGTATATTTAGTGCTAATTGCACCACCCTGAATTTACGGGTTGGAGGGAGTTCCGACGCACTGAGCATGCTAGCATGCTTAGTACATACATAGGAGTGCACGAGTTTCATACTCTTATCTATTATGTACTTTTGATCTGAACCTATTTCTGTAACGGTTTCTTCAAAAGGTTTTATTTTGTCTTATCTTTAATTTCCTCTTCTTTGCACGTTAGCATTATTAGTGCTCCTCTTTCACGATTAGTGGAATACTTCTTTTCGACGAAAGCACAGTGAGGCCCAATAAAAATTTCTTACAAATCTGAACTGCCAACTTTAAATGAATTTTGTTTGCAGATTTATGAAAGAATGTGTTCCCATCCCCATCCCCAAATAATTTCAATTTTTAATCAGCCGATTACAGTTAGGGGGAATTTGCTATAAAAACCCGGCAGTTTTGTTTTTGTAGTTTTGTTCAAATCAGAAATCGAGAGTAAAAGAACTGGAAGGCGAGCGGTTCAGGGCCCTTTACACTCATCTGAGCGTCGATAGTTCGATTCGGAGCAGCCACTAAGTTTTCACAAACCCCATGAGCAAGGGACTAAGCCTACATCATCTTGTACTGTGCTCTGTCAAGCCTTGGCCAGCTATGTATCAATCATCCTCAGGTTAACAAACACCTCGTACGGAGGAAGGTAACAGGAGGCTGTGACCAGACGTGTACAGGAGCGAAAGTTGGGAGGGTTTGAATCGGCGGAGAAATCCAACTCTGTGTAGCGGGGCTAGTACCGGATTCTACGTACGAGCACCGTTACCACACCCGAAGCCTGACGGATGCGGAGACCGTACACAAATAGACAACGAACCGACTACAGGAGACGGTCGGGACAGCCTCGCCAGATAAGAATCGGGTAGAAACCTGCCCTAAGTGAAGAGATGCCTCCTCACTCTCACTAATATTGGATTCGAACAGGACCTACCTACCTAGCAGGAGCTCAGTAGACTCAGCCTAATTAAATAGTAACAACACTTTAATAGAAAGAAACAACAATATTATTATGAAGAATAATATGAACAGTTATGGGCCGGGCCCTCAGTTAAACAAAGCAATCACACAAAATATGAACTTACAGTAGACTAGGCCGGACGGCCAACGTACCAGACTCTGCTCTGGGGAGAGCAGGGGCAAAAATATACAATGGAAAGGGGACTAAAGTTAGAGAGGAATAATAGGAGCGTTCGCGTTGAAAGAAAGTACAAGACTGAAGGGGGGAAGCGAGTGTTGGGTTGAACCCTCCCACGAGCGCCCCCTAGTGAGAATTTGCCCCCCAATCACGTAGCTCCCCGTATAGCATGGGGGGGAACCCACCCAATCCCAAACGTACACGTTGGGGGAGCTACGTGACTTGCGAAATTAACCCAGCCCCTTTTTGATGATGATATACTAAGCCAGGCAGGTAGCTAGCCTAGAAATATCACCAACAACGGAAAGGTTGACCGTTCCAACCTTAATCCGTTACATCTCCCCAGGGCTCGCCATCCGAACTCCCGAGAGGATCACTGTTCAAAGGCGGACTGGTACGTGAGCCGAGCTCTCAATACAAGCATACATAGTACCTAGTAATGCTGCTACAAATACTAATGCACTACAGACGATCTATCAAACTGCAAGTCACAAAGCTAACCTATAACATGCTATACTAAACAAAACTACGTATATAAGTATTATAGAAAAATACAAAAAACAAGTGATTAAATATGACATGTTTACGATGGAATAAGCATATACTGGCTACTAATAAATGCCAATAACAATAAAATTAAAGCACAAATTGACCGAAATTATGCATATGTGAAAAATACACGTATTAATAGAACCGTAAATTATTTGGAATTAAGTAACTAATATGAAAATACGGCGACTTTCCAAAAGTAACTCATGGGAAAGAGGAGTTACCCTCCTTTGGAATGTATAGTCAAACGAGTGTGTTAGTTACATTAAAATAGCAAGAAAATAAAATAAACTTTCAAATAAAATATTAATAAATTTAAGTTTAACCAAGCCAAGCTAAGGTTTATCAGGCCTTCGCTCAACAAGGCAAACAGCCTATGATAATTAATAATCATAATAATAAAGTTACTAGAGAAAGACACACCGTTAGGGTGATGTCCTAAGGGAATAAAAACACCACCCTCCCACGGTAAAAATTTCGTATTTTCATATGATGATGCCATCACTGGGTTTGTTGACAAAATAAGGCAAACATGGCAGTTATAATAATGATACATGGATCGAATCCTCAGAAAAATAAAGCACTGGACATAATACTGAGCAAATATAATTGGCATAGAAATATACTATTAGAAAAACTTTGGTTATCATACGACATATATTACAGATTATCAGAAAAAACACAGAAGACTACAGGTTCATAGGAAACTAACATATGAATTCAGAAGAAAACAGGTTCGAGAATAACTAAACAAGTAGGCCCCTAAAAGGAGCATCATCCCGACGTAGAATCGCAAAAGAAATTATACTATGTAGTTTTTAAGGATTCAACAGCTGTACCTGTTAAGTGTAATGCTGCAACTGTCGTGTCGTATGATTCTTTGTGTTTCTGTTCTGTAACCACAGTTTGTTAATTAGCTTGCTGTTCTCTGATCACTTGATGTTAACTTTAGCAAAACTGAACGAATTTACCTCAAGCCTTGTGTGCCTTTTCCCCAACACACGTCTAACAGGTTGGCAACAAAAGTTGTAATTGTACAAAATTTTAAATTAAGTCTTCCAAGGTGGAATCCAGCTGAACCAAAAATGCGTTATCGTTCTTGTTGAATAGCTGAGAATTTCTGGGGCGTAGACAAGGAAGTTGAAGTCCGTTTTTTGATTCAGCTTATCCTTTTCAGTTCTAAAATCAGGGTAGTTTCAGTTTAAATTTCAGTACACTTTCTAATATAATAAATTTCAGTTGGTTAGCCAAAGTCTTATCAGTTTCAGTTTCTGTTTTAGCGACTGAAAAAATGCATACAAAATTTTATCAAATTGAGCGAGATTTGAGAAACCTGAAACGTTCGGGGATAAGATATGTAGTAAGTTGATTTGAGAATTTAGGTTGGGAGATTCCTATGTAGGTAAGTAAAAATAACTAGGCATAGCCGTGTAATTAGCACCAAGAAAAAAGCTGCTTGCTTCAGTTCGATCATAGCTTGTAAACTGGCAAGCAATTTGCAAACTAATTTGCATATGTGCACATTTTTAAGACAATCTAAAATCAGTTCCCAACCAAAGGGGGCATGATATGAAAGGAGTTTTTTGTGGGAAGCAATAAATCACAGGGGGGTCGTAAATTAAAATTTCCGGAACACGTTCAATTCGTCAAGTTCTTCATTCCAGTAGGAACATGTGCTAATTCGTACCGCGTAAAAACGCTTGACAAAATACTTTCACCCACCGCCCCCTCTGCACAAAAACGTAAACTAGCGCTGACTCGTATGCTGAGCATAGACCTTTGGTTTCAGCGCAGTGCCGACGCAGTGCATTCGGCGATAGTTTCAATAACAGCTATCCCGCCTTTAGGCGGGAT
>JASAND010011501.1:0-39479 GCA_030248195.1 Trissonchulus latispiculum
GTTCGAAGTGAAACGCCCGTCCGGCGTTGGTGGTGCAACGCGTGGTTCGGGTCGCTTCCTGTCATCAGGTCGCGGCGGTGGTGGGTTCAGGAAGCGAGGTGGTGGTGGTGGAAGCAATGCTGGTCAACAAACTGGTGGCAATTCAGGAAACGAATGATGGGGGAGCGGACCCCCGCCAAAAAACCGCAGGCCGGTCATGTCAGCATGATTAGGAGGCCACCTGATCACAGGGGTCACTTTCCCCTGCCTGACACTTCTGGGAGCCCAACCTGGTAACCAGCCGGGCCTGGACCGTCCGACGGTAAACGTGATCCCAGAAGTCAGTATTAGGCCATAGTTACCTAAAACTAATGCCAGATTTGAATTCAGCGCCCTCGAAAACCCCCAGGACATGTTTATAGCCACATCGGAGTGTCCAGTTGGTATCTGGAGGGTCCGGACGGGTCCGGCAGGGGTCACGTGACCGTGGGTCATACCCCAGCAACATACGAAGTTCTGAGTTTCTCTGTAAAAATGCCTGGAAATAGGTTATAATCACACACAAACACGAAAAACAACGTTTTAGCCTTTAAAACGGCACTTTAGAGCCACCAGACTTCATACTGGACGCTGTCGGGGGCCATCAGTGACCACTAAGATTTCGGCGGGGTCAGTTGCTCTAGTTGGAGAGAGAGTTGGCCAAGTTTCCAAGCGTACCAAAGCTCTGGGGAGAGCTGGGGGAGAACACAAATATAATACACAATAAAATTGGGGGAGACGCAGAGGAATAGTAGCAAGCGTTCACGTTGACAAAAATAACAACACTGAAGGGGGGGAAGCGAGTATTGGGCTGAACCCTCCCACGAGCGCCCCCTAGTGAGAATTTCCCCCCAATCACGTAGCTCCCAAGTCACGAGGGGGGACCCACCCAATCTCAAACATACACGTTGGGGTAGCTACGTGACTTGCAAAGTTCTCCCAACCCAAGGTGATGATGATAGACAAAGCCAGACGGGTAGCTATGCTAGCTACAGCCGCCAGCAACGGAAAGGTTGACCGTATGTCACCTTGATCCGTTACACTTGGATTTGACATGATACAGAAAAATGTGCCAAACTTCAAACCGATTCATACAGTTTTTAGTTGACTGTATCTGTGCAAAGTCAACCCTGATATTGGTGTTACCAACAGTACATAATACAGCAGCAGTGTGACAAGCGTAACACCTATTAATCAGCTGAGAGCCATGGCTTGCGTCAATCGGCCCACCCTCCTGCGCAATTGCGTACCTAGGATCCCGCAAATCAGTACCTAGTACGCACATTGCGTATGTTCACTCGTTGCTGTATCTCCGTTTATCAAGACCCCCGCAAATGTGACCTATCACTTTTCAATGTCTAATGATAGGTCACATTTCCGGAGGGGTCCTGATAAATGGAATACTGTACATAGCAACGAATGAACATACGCAATTGCGTACTGGGTACTGATTTGCGGGGTCTCCACTAGGTACGCCATTGCCGGGGGGGGGGCGTTAGCGCGCAGAGCATGGTTCACTAGCTGATAACACAGAGTGTGACGCTTGTCACACTCTTATTTAAATATACTCTTCGTACTACCACTTTAAGACAGTAGAATTTACGCGGCTATAGTTTTGGAAACTGTTGCACATTTCTAAAAAATTCTCAGTGAAATTTGGGTTAAGTCAAACTTCAGCTTGGTTCAATTGTGCCTTGCGGGTTAATCGGTAGAGCATTTTTGTTTGTGATCTAAGCCGTAGGTCGTGGTCATGGTCAAGGTCACGGTGGCCACTTAATACGCAAATTATTCTGTTCGCAGACGCTGCAGCAGTGATGATTCCTTCATTTCTGTCATGGGTAGCACTGATTTGTTATTTGCAATAAACTGTTATGATTTTTGAAACAAAAATTCTGAAAGCTTCATATACGATGTAATTTATTTGTATTATTTAGAATAACCAATAAAATGACCCTTCTAAGTGTTGTTGGAAAAGATCTGCTAACCAGTCCCTATGATTTGTGCGTGATTCCCGAAAAGGAGATTTGGGTGGTATCCGACGAAGCAAACGGTGTAGCTATTTTCAACGCAAACGGACAACTTATCAAGAAGATAGAGCGTGCTGCTGAAGCTGGTTCGTTTGCTACGACAGTAAAGACAAGCAAATAGTCGTCACGGTCGCTAGGCAACCAACAGGGGACCCGGTTGTGATTCAGTTTTATGATTTAAATGATTTTGCATTTGTTCGTGAAATTCTAATTCCCGCAAACCCCGAAATTAAACCCGGCTACATCCGATGGATCACTTTACAGTAAGGATGAAGATTGCTATTTTTTAGCTTATGGTGATAGTAAACAAGCTTGTTTATGGAAACTGTACAAAAACCCAGACCGCTGGTCCTTAATCCAAACGCTATCGGGAGATTTGAGTCATCCAGTTTGTTTGCAGAAAAACCTAATTTTAATTACACAATGGGACGAGACTAATGAGTGGACAGTGAAAATATTGGAAATTAAAAATGAAAAAATTTCTGGAGAAACGCTTGTGACGAAATCCACTGCCAATATTTTTGGAACCCTGGTCGTGTGGTGCTGGGGATGATTTTATCACCGTTTATGACTATCAGTCGGAAATATTTTCATTTTCGATCTGGTGACGCTGAAAATGCAAAGGAAACTTGGAAATGTGGGGGCAGGTCAGTGGGTTAGTATGGCTGTTAGAGATAAGGAAATCTATGTCAGTTGCAGTGATGAACGATTAATTTATGTATTTAGAGTTATTGAATAAATTTTGGCTGGCTTGAACGTATTAATTGTTTGCAAGTAGGTTTGAAATAGAAATAATCATGCTGTGTAAAAATTCATGAAGTTTATAGTAAATAAAGCTGGTCCCAATATGGGCAATATTACCTTCACCAGTTAGACAAGGGGGGTCCATAGGAAATTCTCCCCTGATGTCATCTACAAGGTGTACCAAAATTGTTCTGTAAAGAACATTGTTTCGTTGCATTGTTTGTTGCATTGGTGCTAAGAAAATTGACAAAAAATAGATTTCATAACTAAAGTTCCAAAGTCTTTCCGGTGTCACGGTGCAAATCTTCCCCCCGTGCAAAACTTCCCCCCGGAAGATTTGCACCGGTGCAATTCTTCCCCCGGAAATTTTGCACTGGTGCAAATCGTCCCCCGGGGGGAAGATTTGCACCGGCAGAATTTCATAGTTATTAACAATAATAATAACAACAACCGAGATCTTAGCTAAGCTCTGGCTTATAGTTTCGAAATTTTAAAATGCAGCTTAATCGAAACATAACTTGGAAAACGCGATGATGCTTCTTTAAACTTTAGCTTTCACATTTGAGGGCAAATGGATTTTTCGACTGCTATTGTAGCTAAGCTAGCACAACAAAAACCGGAATAGCTATCACAATTCACAGGTTTTGCAATAAATAAAATTAATTGATTAAAATTGATCAGTGCTTTGTAGTTTGTTATAACACCATGAATGAAATTTCCTTTTTAGAGTTATTTGTGAATTTACTTTCATTTATCTGTATGAACTATGAATTTATCAATGTCAATCAAACAATGTTTGAGATAAAATTAACATTGAAGTTTTAACTATTTTAACTTGAGTAACTCTTGTAACTCAAAACTAGGATTTATCCTCTTTTTCTCTTTACTTCAAAATCCAGTTGCACTTAACTCCATAAACTCCTCTATAGTCTTTTGAGAAGGCCTTTAGAATTTAGATATCCATAATTGAGATCACCCTCAAAGGAAATACACAAAAACAAAACCAACCAAGCAAAGTTTAGATTCTTACATAGCAAGTAAAATAGCAATTATAATTGGTTAAGAAAGCAAGAAAAATGTTTGGAAGAACCAGGATTAAACTTTATCCCCCCAAAGCCCTAATTGCACTTTATCACCCCCCCGAAACTTAAAGATGTCTAGAAATAAAGGCAAATTCAAGGTAAATTCAAAATTTTTGTAATATTTTAATCAATTTTAAGTTTCAATCTGTCTATTATTGATTGATTGATTGATTGATTCAGCTAACGAAAAGCTGAATTGAAAAATGAATTTTTATGCAGGATAAACCAAACACGTCTACGAATGTTATGAATATAAGTGTTCTCAAATGAACTTTGTCCCCCCAAAGGGGTAGACGAGGATAATGTTCAATTGATCCTAGCCAGGTTTCAGTCATGGAACGTTATAAAATTCGAATGCAAGATACAGGTTATTTCGGCTTATTGTATTTGTTGAATTTAATTGATAATTCGACACAATTTTACTTAAGTTTTATTACAATTCAATTGAATCAATTAAGACTGCCAAAACGACAGGTTTGACGACGAATTGAACTATTATTTCATCTATAGAAACAAGTGACTGGCGAAAAATAAAACGTAGAATTGTTAGAATTAATACTAAATAGTTCCCAAAACTTTTGAACCATGTGTTGCTAACTTCACGGTCATTTTGGCAGCTGGTGCAAATCTTCCCCCGGGGAAGTTTTGCACCGGTGCAAAATTTCCGGGGGGAAGATTTGCACCGGTGCAAAATTTCCGGGGGGAAGATTTGCACCGGTGCAAAACTTCCGGGGGGAAGATTTGCACGGGGGAAGATTTGCACCGTGACACCGGCTTCATTTGAATTTTTCAAAACTAAAAAGTTACTTCTTTTTGTTGAAAAACTGGAAACATAAAACAAGCCCAGTTTCCAAAGACTTTAAAGCACAATTGCTTCCACGAGGGGTAAGAAGTACCTATAGTTAGTTAATGAAATTTTACATCATATCGTAGTCAAGAGACAGAGAGGTGAAGATACAGCACAGAAACACGACTTCTAAGCAAGGCTGCCACAGGGTTATTTGTATAAAAGCATTACCGTCACGCCCAGAGCAGTAGAAATTGTCCAATTGTGCAACAGTTTAAGTTGCAACTAGAACTAAAATCCAACTTAAGATAAACGTAGAACTTAAGTAGGCTTCGTGAAACGCACCCCAACTCTGGGACTTGGTAGTTGAGAACTCGAGCAGCAATGGCAACTAAGGCCCTATTTCTTTAAAGATTAAACGGGTTGGATTAAAATTAATCCGCATTAAAGAAATAACACCTCGGATTAAACGGATTAAAATTTAACCCAGCGAGTTAAACGAGTTAAACTGATTAAATTTAATCCTATTTCTTTAATGCACCTAGGATTCAAATTTTAATCTAATCCTGTTTCTTTATTCCCACTTCGGATTAAAAAATGGAAGAGTTAATTTTAATCCGACCTGCTTAATCGCTGTTTCTTTAAAGATTAATTTTAATCCGTTTAATCCGCCGCCTGCATTTTCAACTAGTTTTTAATCCTCGTGCAGCTACGCGGATTAAACGGATTAAAAGTTGGCGGATTAAAATTTTTAATCGCTGTTTCTTTAATGGCGGATTAAATGGATTAAAATAAACTCGTTTAATCCGCGGATTAAAAATAGTCGGATTAAACGAGTTAATTTTAATCTGTTTAATCCGTTTAATCCAGCATTAAAGAAATAGCAATTAAAATTTTAATCCGGCTGATTTTAATCCGTTTAATCCGACCATTTTAATCTTTAAAGAAATAGACCCTAAGAAAGTGCTGAAACTTTTTGGCGTGTGCCAGCTCGTGGGGGTTGGACTAAAATGATTGGCAGCAGCTTAGACACTATTGCAAAACAAAGGAAGCTGTATCTGATCGTTATGCATGTAGTTGGCTGCCTTGTGTGTGACTGTGGTACATTTTGTGCCAATATTCGAACTGGCATTGCCCGGGGAAGGGATCGTGATTTTCCCTGTCAGTTTCCTCTATTTATGCTTTGCCGGCGATCGAAATGGAGGGCTGATTAGTCAGCCTTTCACTAGTGGCGAATAAATGAAATTAAAGCAGTTCTATAATTTTGAGTCTCTGATTGGTACAAACTAGTCTTTGTTTGAGTAAGCTTGACTCGGCTCCGCGCCAGCAAAACGAATATATAAAAATTAGATCAAAGTTCAAAGAAACCAGAAATCACTGGAGACAAAATCTATACGAAAAGATCCGATTTCCAGTTTTCAAACTCATCAGATTGATTAATTTTCTGGCAAATCCCATCTTCATTTCTGTCGGTTGCTGAAAGAAAATGGTTTCAAAATTCAAGTCAGTTATCTCTGAGTTCGCCGATACTACCAGCCTACATGGCATAAAGCATTTGTCGAACACAAATTCTCCATGGCTCAGACTGTTTTGGACAGTTCTGTTGCTAATTCCGGCAGCAGCAGCGAGTATCCAATTGTTCTTTACAATTTCGGAATACGCAAACTCTCCTACATCTGTTAGATCCAGCTTGCAGTTTTTGTATCAGCTTCCTGACATTTACTTGTGCTCCGAGCGCTGGTACAATACAACCCTGGCAGGTCAGATAGGACTATCGGAAACCGCTGTTAAGATTCTGGTTACCTCCTTAAATCCCGAAAGAAGACTTCTGAATATGATTAGTGATGGAGAGTTTCAAAACGGACTGAAAGAATTGGAGATGTTCCAAAATGAGACTGTGAAAAATATATTAGATTCAATAAGTTCGAAACAGAATGAATTATTTTCATGGGATAATTCCTTGAAAACTATACCATTCCATACCATTGAAGCGAAATACGGTTTTGCAGGATTATGTTACGTTCTGCGAAGTCAGAATTACCGAGACAGTTTTCCCGTGAACGAAGACGCTGCCTGGGAAAAGTACCTCACCTTTTTGCGAGAAAATGACATAATGCGGGATCATACTGTTATTGGCTTTAAGTATCCGCTTCAGTTTAGCCAGGAAGTTGCATTTGTAGATCTACTAATTGGCACAGACATAGCCTACTTTGAGCCAATCCCTATAAATCTGTTGCACAATTGTCAAGGTGCCGTGGTAACTCTTACGATACAAAGTAATGTCCGCTTAAATCGCCCGCCTGTATACAGTTGTACACAAAAGTTTAAAAGATACGAGTATCGTTGCGATGAAAATTGTGACACTAAATTTGTGTATTGCGAAAACGGCTGCTATTGGTTTCTTCCTTCGTCAAATTTCACCTTGTCGGAATTTTGCTCTACTAGAAATTTTACCTATCTGCAAAGAAACGACACATGTAAACAGGCCCATAACGACTGCTTGGCGACCTGTATACGACCTTGTACAATATGGAACTACGATGTGGACGTATTTTATGTGGCTGGTCAGCACCTGAACAACAAAACTTTTCTACTTAATTTCAAGATGAGACATGGAAAACGAGAATACGAACTATACGAGGAATATGTTCGTTATACGTTTACCACTCTTCTTGGTCAACTCGGCGGCACTCTATCCCTGTTTACTGGAGCTTCTGTGATCACCGTCCTAGAACTATTCTACTATTGCGTTACAAAAGCGATTCCTGCCTGTGTGTCTACAGTTAAGCATAGTCATGAACACTGATGGATAAGTTTAAGATTGGATTCTGATAATTTAATGTTTTATGAATTATGGAAGATTTTATGAATTATGGAAATTATTGGTATGATGCCGATTTATGTCCTGTCAATTTCTTTTCCTTAACTCTCCTGCTTGGTTATCGGCTTAATCTTTTAAGATCTGCATGAGCGTCGAGCACAATGATTTGAATACTGGATATCCTATACCTATACCTATACTCCCTTAACCCTCCCACGTAACCTATGGTGTAAGATATAGTCAACTTTTTTGCAGTATTGGAATCAGTTTCAACACACATACAATATATACAGTTTAGTGGGATGATCTCATTTACAGTCAATTCATTCCAAAGTGAAAACTTGAATCGTTAGTTTCAATTCTGTCCTAAATAGCCAATTATCCAATTATCCAATTATCTTTTTCTGTATCCATAGGGATACCACGTGGAGCAGTGACTACCGCAGGACTGGAAATTGTTGTAGTAGGTGTTACTCGCATATTGACCGGGACAATTGGAATTGTAGCATTGACCGTTCATGAAATATCTCTGGCATGGACAGCATCGTCCTGACGAGCAAACATATACATTGCCTGCAACAAAGTTTACATCCTAAGATCAAATATTATAATTAAATATAAAATACAAATTTCACTCGATTATATAATGATATTATCATCGAATTGAAGCAAAATTGGAAATATATAGAAAAGTGTCAAGGGCGGGGATCTGAATTGATTAATCTGGGGTCAACTTAAGGTGGTGATTCCTTTTGGAGACATCAACTTTGAACCACTATTATTCATTCATTATTTGGAGTTAAGAAGTCATCTTTATATCAAAATGTAGCTTAACATTTTCTCTTTTTAATGAGTACAATGAATCTAAGTTTGGCTTTCCAAAATGTTTTTCCTGTATTTTAGAAGAAGTATAATTTTTCAGATTTTTTGCAGGCTGAAGTAAATTTTTTCGCAGGACATCGGTTAGAGCATTCGATAACTCCATCAAATAGCTGGGGACCCTTTTTTAGTTATTGTGATATCGCTCTTCGTTATGGAGAAATAAGTTAAAATGTCTGCACAACCTGGATTTTGCCTACTTTTCACTACTTTGGCAAGCCACTACTTCAGTTAGGAAGCAGCTATCGGGGCAACTAAAAAAGGGTCCCGGGGTATTTTTGTGTAGAACACATCTGCAAAGTGGCAACTTTCTAGCTTGCATACTAAATTCTGCACAATCGCTGGAAAAAATTTGGTCGTGTTTTTGCAAAAACTACATTTTTTGTGATAGCAGCCTAAGGGATAGCAATTGTACGATGGTCATGCCTCCGATAATTGGCCTCTGTGAGACCTTTAAATCGACACCCTTAGTTAAATTTTACGGCTTTCGTAGCTCAAGAAGTAGTGGATTATTTGATTTCTGCAGAAAGGACAAGGTTTTGACGCCAAAATAAGAAAATTGGCTATATCTCACGATAGGGAAAAGCTAGAAAGTTGCTTTCAAAAGCAAAATTGTAGAGTTTAACGAGTTCTTTCGAATGGGTATAGTCATAGCCATGCAGCTGCTGCCAAACGTTCAGAAATTGGCAAAAACCGCCCAGAACGCAAATGTTGAATTTTTGAAGCCCGATTGCGCAGAGGGTGTTAGAACGCTAAAACAACTTATTTTGGAAAGTTTCGTTGAATTTCATCCTGGTTTACGCCGTCAATCAACAATATGTGCCCAAAAGGAATCACCACCTTAACTAGACAGTAGTGAAAACGAATTCACCTGACATACCTTAAAATCTTAAAGCGTAAAACCTTTAAACTTTCAAGGTTAAAGAGTTAAGACTTTATTGGACCAAACCTATAATTGTACCACAGAACAAATATACTCCGAGACAGCGAGACTAGTGTCCACAGTTCACCAAACTGCTATATTTAAAGAAAACAAGTTATCTTTTGCTGACGATATTTTCTTGAGACCTGGTGCTTTCATCGAGTGAAGCTATTTTGTAGACTGAAAACTGGCTATAGAAGGAAAGATAAGGTTCCAGCACAGGCGGCAGGATCATAAGCCGGAGCCCCAGATATACGATACTCCTGAACTATGAACTATGAGACTACCAAAGTCTTGTTTCAATCTATTAACTTTAACGTTACTTACGGACTTCATGGCATGGTTTGTAATTCTGACAAGTCATATGCTGGTACTCGTATCGGCAATGGTTGCCTGTTCCAAGTTCGCGAACTTCTCGATATCGCCAGCAATATCCAATTCCACCATCACATTTCCCGCTGCATCCGCTCCACTGAGACCATGGCGTATAAATGCAACATAAATCTGAAAATTAGTTGAAAGGTTAACTTTCTTCTAACGTCACCTTCTGTATACGTATAATGAATCGTCTTGCTTTATAAAATATGATTATAATACTATATAATGTTTATCCTAAGCTAACGTTATTTGTTAAGGGCCTTTTCAAGAAAAGGGTAGAAAGAGTGGAGTAGAGTTTAAAATAACCGTTTTAACTCCCTTTAATTCTGTTCAAGCTTGTGTTTTCCTCTTTTAATTTTTTTCAAGAAAAGGACTGAGTTCACTTTGACTCTACTCTACCATTTCTTGAAAAGGCCCTTTGAACTGTAGTGCACAATACACATAACTCTACTTCTTTCATGCACACTTGTTGTTGCTAATTTATGGCCTACCGGGTGGCTTAGTAGTAGTTGTGGTTGCAAGAGAGGTGGTTGAAGTCTCAGACGAAGAGGGAACTGGTGTTGAGGTAGTCAGAGTAACTGTGGTTGTGGACGTTGAAGTTGTACTTGTTGGCAAAGGTGGTCTAGTAACTGTGATAGTAGCAGTGGGAGTAGTAGTAGTAAGAGGAGTAGTAGTTGGAACAGTAGTAGTAGTACTACTACTAGTAGTAGTAGTAGGAGCAGTAGTAGTAGTAAAAGGAGTAGTAGTAGTAGTAGGTGCAGTAGTTGTAGTGGTAAGAGGAGTAGTAGTAGTAGCAGTAGTGGATATACTTGTGGTTGTGGTAGGAGTACTTGATTGGCTTGTAGATGAACTAAGTGGAGTGGTTGTCGTAGTAGTAGCAGTGAACGTAGTAGTAGTTTGAGTTGCTGGCGTTGTAGTGGTGCCTGGTGAACTTGTATGGGGCGTTGTCGTTGTTTCAGACGTTGTTCCAGTTGATGGTGTTGTACCAGGAGTGACTGTAGAGGTTGATACTGAGGATGGTGTCGTCGGAACTGTCGTTGGAGTAACAGTCGTAGTTTCGGTAGTTCTTACTGTTGTAGGCGTCGAATGGGATGTTGAAGACTGTGGTGTTGTTGTTGGTGATGACGTTGATGTTGATGATTGTATTGTAGAGTCAGTTGTTGTCATTGGTAACGAAGAAGTCGGTGTTGATGATGTCGTGGTTGGCGATGAGGACGTCTGAGGAGATGTTGTTTTTGTAGTTTCCACTGTTGGACTTGTTGGTGGTGGTGTCGTAGGTGTTGTTGTTGTTGTTGATGATGATGATGATGTTGGAGTAGATCTGGTTGTTGTAAAGGTTGATCCGATAGTCGATAAAGTGGTTGTGAGTGTTGAGGTGATTGTAGAGATTATTGTAGTCGGTAGTGTTGTAGAGGTTGTACCTACTGATGACGTTTGTGGTACTGTCGGCGTTACTGTACTTGATACAGTACTGGTTCCAGGTGTTGTAAGGACTGTACTAGGCGATGGTTTCGGACTAGTTGTCGTCGATTTTGTACCTGTAGTTGTAGTAGTTGGTACTGTGGAACTAGTGGATATAGATGTGGTGGTTGTTGTTGTGGTCGATTTGGGAACATCGCAGACATACGTTTCTAAGAACGCACATGAGTTGTTCTGCTGAGTGCATCTGAAACTGAAGACAAGTTCTTGGCCGTCTGGTGCAGTCCCCTCAAATGATATCCATTCCTCGAAACCACACTTCGCTAAAATTAGCAAGCAATCATTAGCATGCTTAAAACTGCCACTTTAGAGCATTTTTACCTGGGAGTATTCTTTCATTCGACAACTTTGTAGCATTTTTTCTGCTCTTTCCAATAATATAAAAATTGTTGCAGACTACATTCTTACGAATTTTTGTATTGTGCTACAATTTTTATATCATTGGAAAGAGCAGAAAAAATGCTACAAAGTTGTCGAATTAGTTTTTTGATTGAACTACCCTAATTAAAGTTATAATTAATTAGTTAAAAGAACTAATAAATTACCTACAGTAAGCCTTAGGCTAGTGGGCCAATCAGCGAGCAGACACACGCTTATATGAAAGCGTGTAATTAGTGCAAAGTGGGACCCCCCCGGAAGTTACGGGGAGGGGGGGTCCCGAGTTAATGAACCGAGCATACCTAGCATGATTAGTACATGCTAGTGTAAGAGTTTCATACTCTTCTATTATGTGCTCTTGTTATATACAGCTGCGCCACTAGTGTCCTATGCTAACAAGTATACTTTGTAGCACGGCTTTTAGTGCATTCACAGATATGTACGTTCATCGTGCGGGAAGCTCCGAGTGTGCGACACGAGTGCGCGAAGCGCACGAGTGTCGCGCACGAGGGCTTCCCGCCCGATGAATTTACAAAACTGTGAATGCAAAACCGTGCTACAAAGTACTTGTATAACGAATAAGGCACAGAACCTTCGTCACCACTGTTAAATCCTTCAAAATAAATAAAATATTAATTTTACTGAGATAGGTTCCCAGACTATATTTATCTAGTTTTAGTTCCAAAAATAAGCACATCGTGATTAAAATCCGATAAAATGCAAAAATTTAATTTTTATCGAGATAAGATCACATACTGATATTACGTAATCTCCGTGCTACAAATTATTTGTAGCACGCTGCACGTCAGAGCGTGCTCTCATCTATATGTAGGAACTGATCTTCAGTTCAAAAAATAGATATGAGTTATACAAGCAATTTTGTATGTCTTGTCTTCCTTTTTGAATGACAATTAATGCTGGTTCCTTCCCTAAGATTAAATTGAGAACAATCCAAATTCTACCGACAAAAGTGATTCGAAATCTTGACACACATAACACTTCGGCTTACTCTGTATTCCGCATTTTTATTCAGGTGTAATTGCAAAAATTTTATTGCAAGGCTAATTTTATTATTTCATAATATTGATTAATGTTGATTGAATACACTAAATAACAATAATTCCGATTGGATTAACTAGCGCCAACGTCAACGTGATTACCTGGGGGCTTAAGGTCAAAGATATCTAGATAAGATAAGATAAGACCAAACTAAACATTGGCCGACAGTTGTACTCACACTGCAAACACACTCACACTCTCCTTTATATAATTTTAATAGTATTTATGTAAACTTCTATACCTACTAGAAGCAAACGAAATTGCGTCAATTACAGAAACTGAGAGAGATAATCCAAGTATTGCGTAAAGCAGCATAATGTTTGGCTGAGCTTGAAGTAGCCCACAACAGGTGCTCATGCACATTATGGTGAGTTGAAACAGACTAGCTTAAACTTAAATAGCATAGAGGCTGTCATAAAAACCAAGTTCGGATTAAGAGTTTAGAACATTGAAACAATAAGTAGGTAACAAAAAGCAGTTCTACAAAATTACACTCCAAGAAACTAAATTGTGCAAAAAGCTAAGAAGTAAAATTTATATCAATCATATGATTGTTTCAAAATTATGTTATTAGGATTGTGAAATTTTATATTTCCAAACATTTTTCAAAACGATTTTCAAACTGAGAAGTAAACAGAAAAAGCAGTACGTAGGGTTTAATACAGGTATTGTGAGATCTTTTTTAACGGAATTGCTTAGCAGACTCGAGGTCACAAAATTGCAAGCATTAAGGTGTGAGTTAATGAAGCATGAATAGCCGCTGTTGCAGTGTTTGAAATGATTTTTGTGAATTTACCTTCCATTGACTGATCTAGGAGCCTACTGTAGGACTGCGTTAGCCAATCTACAGGATTGTCCAGAGAGGTAGCTGTTGACAGGAAGCAGCGTGCATGAGCAAGTATCACCAGCACATAATTACAACAGTATAACACTAACGTATGGAATCTGTTATCAGAGCACAAGCTAAAACTCTGAGTTTCATTTTTTGATGGGGTTCTTGGGGGTTCTTAACTTTTCAAAGAGATTTGATCCGTAACTACATATATTTAGTTTCAAATTTTTGATGGGGGTTCTTGGCGGTGCTGAAATTTTTTCAAGAGATTTGATCTAGTGCTGGGACCGGTTCCGATTTTTGAAACCGGTTCCGGTTCCGGGTCTTGACTACCGGTTCCGGTTCCGGTTCCGGTTCCGGTTCTAGCTACCGGTTCCGGTTCCAATTGGTATTTTTGATAAAAAAGCTAAAATCACACGAATTTTTTATTTTTTTGACAATTGCTATAAAAACTTAATTTATTTAACTGCACAAAGCTATGAACGTGTTTTTAAACAGTGTTTTTGCTTACTTTTTACTATTTACATACAAATATTTACTGTGAAAAAGATATGGTCTGTTTCATTTTACCAATATGTTGGGGAAATTTTAGCTACCAGAGCTTACCAAAATACTAAGTATTCTCAATCTAGATAAACATTTAGCTACTGCCCTTCAGAAAGCGAATGTCGCACAGAACTTTCCTCGACCAATTTCAAACAGTCCAATAAAATTTGCTTATCGATTCAACAGCTACAGTTACAACACTACAAAGCTTAATCATTGAAAAAGCAGCTAATCTCATCTCGGGGTCGAAGATTTTTGAGATTGGAAACTATAGCAGTAACAAGCAAGATTTTATGCAAAAGGTTAGGTGTCCGCTGACGGACATTTTCAGTAATTGTAAACCTGCTGCGCAGCCAATTATTTTATAACGGAGTTTTTACTTGCTCACTACAAAAAATATACGTGCAAAACATTGTCTGAACGTTTTTAATGAAGTTAGAAGAATTTACTTTAATACTGCAAGTAAAGTTCAAACAATTCAGCATTACACATTAGCATTTACGTTTCCATAAGTTTCATGCATCTGAGAAATTTTCGCTGAGCTATCAGTGATGCAAGATTAACTTTAACGATGAGTCATCAATTAGAATAGAGAATACATAGACGTTTCATCATCAGTGCCATCAAATCATCAATACATGGAATACATATAT
This sequence comes from Trissonchulus latispiculum, assembly GCA_030248195.1. Classification (NCBI taxonomy): domain Eukaryota; kingdom Metazoa; phylum Nematoda; class Enoplea; order Enoplida; family Ironidae; genus Trissonchulus; species Trissonchulus latispiculum. The sequence goes on from JASAND010011501.1 coordinate 14,606, forward strand.
GCGTAATATCTACATGAATTAGAAATAGAAATTCTTTGGAATGACAGACAAGTTTCCACATACAAATCATGCTAACCCTATCTTTGACCATTGTTTACACGCATTTACGGCGAAGAATATCTTTATAAAGCAAAATGCGTGTAAAGGCTCGAGGCTGAGCAAACATAAGAGACCTGCTGCGCTGAGGCGCAGCAGGAAAAACATTGGAGAAAATCGTTGAACGAGAATTAAAACTTTTCGAGCACTTATATATGCAGCACACAGGTACAACTAACTTCATACCTTTAAAACCAAAAATTGTACGTTACAATAAATAAAATCAAGCTGCTAAGTTTTTATTTTACGTAGAATTTGTTTTAATTTTTGTAGCTGAAATAAACAAATTTGTAACAAAAGAGCGCTATTCCCTATCAAATCCTAAACCTATATATAAGCAAAAAGTACTAAAATATGACTATGAAATATGAAAATTTTTAATAGACCATCAAAGGCATTCTTTTTAGGTAGCGCTAGCCAATTGCTATTAATTAAATAAGAACGGTACCTCAGGGATACTGTTGCTCAGCTTAACCCTTAATCTGGAGTTGCGCCTTCAGTATACTGGTTTGCTTCAGTTGAAGTTTGCACACAAAAATTGCAGAGGCAACAGCTAAAGCTGGAAGAGTTGCCGTAAAGCATCAAATCCTTAATGCTTACCTTTCTCATCCTTAAAGAAGAGTTAACACTGAATACACCTTAGTTTTTCTTTTTCTATAACCTTTTCAGAAAACTTAAAACATTGACTGAAAACTGTTATTAAAGACATCGTATAATTGATATCAAATCTTCTGCCATTAAAAACAAAATTTCATATCCAAATAGAAGTACCAAAATAAAGTTAAATTCCAAATGCTAAATTCAAATTCATTAGAGAATTTTAAAATTTTACAAAATAAACCTTGATTGAAGTTTCAAACAGCCAAAATTAACACTAGAACCGGCCGGTTCCGGTTCCGGTTCTAAAAATCCTACCGGTTCCGGTTCCGGTTCCGGTTCCGGTTCCGGTTCTACCGGTTCTTTTGGAACCGGTCCCAGCACTTGATCCTCTACTGTCTAGTTTTAAATGTTTGCTGGAGGTTGGGAGGGTTCTGGAGTGCGGGCATATTTACTAGTGTGTGCGTTGTCTGGACTTAGATCTGGGACTAACTTGCTATTCTTGTCGTCTGCTTTCGATTGATACCCCTATCGTGGATATTGGATGTAGCATACACACAAATTTCAGTCTAAATTTATGAGAAAAGCCAGGAAAACCCACCTCCCGCAGTACACCGCGGTTATATGCTACAAATTTGATGACAGATACATACTGTAAACATAACATGTCGGCTGAAGGAAAGGATCCACACCGCATTCACATACAACTAAAACTCCTGGGTACAAACGCAAGAAAAAATTTGAGAACCTCCTAGTTTCTAATGAGGGTTCTAACTTGACATTGTCCCTTTTGCTTAATAACTTCCTAACTTAATAACTTGCCACTGGAATAACGTTGAATTTTAGGCGGCATGTACTGAACACTGCTGCAAACCATGTTGCTCTAGTTTAAATTTTAAAGAATTTTCGTAAAACCATCAAAATAGGGAATACTCAAAACGTAACAACCTTTTATGGCAACAACTTGCTGTAACAGATTGCAGAACCAATAGTAGCAACTCAGTTTCCAACGATAATCAATTTATGCTCTTAGTTCCTAAGGTCGTCCTAGGTTGAACTAGGCTGACTATCAGAAGTTTAGTACTATCAAGAGTACATAATAGATAAGTGTGACAGCTGGCAGGCTGTCTGTTATCAGCTCTAGGTACAAGCTCTGCACGCTATCGGCTGACCCCCCCCCCAAACGTAATAAGAAAAAGTATTTGGACATACCCGACGATCTGTTACCTATTTCCGGAGCTACATCAATTATTTTGATAGGGCATCTTGTAATACCGCATTGAAACACATAAAAATGTTTATACATGATTGTTGCCAATAATAATACAATTATTAGGCAATACATAGATATCGTAACATAAACTATATGAGTAGTGCATGCGACCTCTACCAGACTCAATTCTCACACCCGCGGCTCATCAGTGGAGGAGTGTGGAATTCAGTTTTTTAATATACTTTTACAAAATCCCCCAAAAATATATACCAAAATTAGTTTCGCCGCCGGTCGCCTCAAACTAGTGAAAGTTAATTGACACATAAAATTGAAACAAGAATTGTGCGACAACATAAAAAACCTAAACAAAAACGTCTATTTAGAAATGTGTATCCAAGAATTTAATGGTGAAATGTCTAAAAGGTTATTAAAATTGTTGTGTTTACATGACTTCAAAAAGTAGCGTTTTAAGCTTCGTGTTTTATAATTCTTTTGTTTAAGCTTCAGATACACTTCTCTAGAAATTTTTAAAAAATCATCAGGATTGCTACACAAATTTGAAATTCTAATAATTTCATTAGCAAAAACGTTGTAACAGCAGAATTTGGAAATATTGCTATCTATTTCTGGCAAACTAACAGCGTTGAACGAGAAAAATTTTCTTTTATCAAAAACCGAAGTTATAACTTTTCCATTTTCTATGTTAATTTTTATATCTAGTACGTCTGCTAGTGAAAAATGATCATTTACTAAGTTCAGTTCTAGATCCGCTGGATAAATGAGTTTCCAAAGTTCTAAGAAAATTCCGCCATCATTAATAACCGTTATGTCGTCAATATATCGAAAAACATATTTAAGTAGTTCAAGCTTTTTATAATCGTTTCTATTAGTCAAAAGTTTAATAAATTTGAATTCGTAGTAAAACAATACAAGATTAGCTAAGAAAGGACCACAACTTGTACCCATCGGGATACCTATCTTCTGCCTAAAAACTTTACCACCTACACAAAAATATGCATTGTTTACCAACCATTTACACATTTCACAAAAGGTTTCATAGTTTACGCATTTACTAGATTTGTTTTCACTGAAATAAGCTGATTTAAAACCGAAATTTAATTTTCTTTGGTTATGTCCAAAAGCAATTTTAGATATTGCAGTTATTGCTTCAATAATTTTGTCGTGATTTAAATTTGTATATAACTGCGAAAAATCGAAAGTATAAACTGATTTTGCTTTGTTTTGCATAGAAATTTGTCGTAAACAATTAACTATAGGTTTACTGCTATCAACTATGTTGTCAAGGTCGTCCTAGGTTGAACTTGGCTGACTATCAGAAGTTTAGTACTATCAAGAGTACATAATAGATAAGTGTGACAGCTGGCAGGCTGTCTGTTATCAGCTCTAGGTACAAGCTCTGCACGCTGTCACAAGTGTATAAATTCTTAACCAAAAACATAGCTAAACAATTTTCTATTTTAATACCAAAATTGTTGTTTACATAATTAACAGTTATATATTAAAATTATAAGTACTTCCTAGACGTACGTACCTAAAACCTTACGTTCGAATTATTCTAAGTCCCAACTTTCTTTCGTAGGACTTTGTCTCGCTTCTAAGACTTATGGTAGTTCTCGAAGGGAGGCTGAAGTTTGTAGAGTCTTACGTATAAGCACGAGGTGTGCTGATGTTTTCTTATTGGTTGGGAATTTTCGTAAGCGTCGTAGTTCTTGGAATTGAATTGTAATCGTGACAGTTGATGGATAATTTGTTCCAACTTTTCTAGTTTTTATGTTTCCTCTTGTATTACGAAACGAGCCTGAAAGTGTGAGTCAAAGCTTCGTCAGAGAAAGAGTTGAAAGAGACCGCCTTAGTTTTTATGCTTTTTGATGGAAAGAACTTTCTACTTTTTGACAAGGCGTCATTAGAAAAGAGGCTTACGGTAACACGTGAGAGGCGGAGCTAGCTGAAGTATAAAAGTTAATGTTTTGAGTCATTTTTGCTGGTGGGCTTTGTGCTGTTTCTGGTAGCTCGCTTGCCTTTGTCTTTACCTGTGGCCTGAACTCTGAACTTGTCTGAACTCTATTCTGTGTGTCATAACCTGCCCTCTGCTTCATAGTAAAAGTCTAGTGTGTTCACTGATGCCTAAGACGAGCAACGATCCACACCTATAACCGTCATAAGGCCTACACGGACCAGATTTTCACGCTTCCACAAACAGAACTTTCGAAGGACCTCAAGGCCTCGTGACATTTGGTAGCAGAGCGTGGTTGGCTCTGTCTACTTCTAGATCCGAAGAAACTGCCAGTCAGTCACCGCCAGGAGAAGAATCCGAAGAATCGAAGACCCATCAGCAATGAAAATCATCATAGCTTCCTATCAGTTCCTGGTAATCACCCTCACTGTCATCAGCCCCAGCGTCATTTCCGATCAGCTTCATCAGTCCATCATCCGAACCACCGAAGCTCCAGTCAAATCCTGCCTGCCGAATCCAGTCCCCAGAAAATCGGAAGTCCGAGACGGCGGAAGACCAGTCCTACCTACCAGAAATCCGATGATCCGTCCCACGATCAATCAGGATCCTAAGGAAGACTCAGCCGAAGAAGATTCAGACGAATCTGAAGACTCAGGCGACTCCGAAGACGACGATGATGATTCGCCCGATGTCAGTCACTGGACTGTATCAGATGCCTTTATCAGAACTGACGAACCTAGACTCTGAAGCTGAAACCAAAGACTCTCAAATGGTCAATTTGGTTTGTATGTGCATGCTCTTGACTTAGACTTTGATTAATGCTTTATTGTAATGTAATTTTGTGAGCTCCAGGTGCAACCTTGGACAAAGAGTATTAACTCCCGGTACAACCTGGGCTAGAGTGTGTTCGACTGATTCCTGGTGTTTCACAGGCCAGTCTTAGAGTTTCGACTGATTCCTGGTTAGCACAGGCCAGTCTTGGAGTTTTTACTGTGTTTCCCGTCCACCTTGTTTGCTCCAGGTTCTTCCCTGGCCAGACCTAGTGTTTGTTCTCCCGGTTTTTAACCAGGGCCAAATTGAGTATTTGCTGAGTTATATATACTGCGTTTCCCGGTTCAGCCTGGGCTAGTAGCAGCTCTGTTACCCCCCTCCTCCTGCTGTTATTGTTGTGCAATGTTGTATCTTGTATTGTTCGGATGGAGAGGAAGGGCTGAGTTAACAAAAACCGAAAGCAAAATTTTGTTCAGTGAGAAACGAATTCACGTAATTCAACGGACAGAATTTTAACTGAAAACGGGTGATACGCATACAGACTGACTGATTAACGATTTTGAGAGCATAGAGTGAGACAGATTAGCCCGCTATTATTTTGTAATTGTTTAAGCTGAGATATGAATTTGAAAACACAATTGAGATTTCAGTCTCTGAAAATTAGCATGGCTAGAAATCATGGATTTTAGAATTTTTGTTGCAGCAGCAGACGTTTCCTGAGTAAGCTGACCAGACGTAGCAGTTACAGAAAAGCTTATTCGATTCGAATTTTGTCAACATTTTGATAGCAGTTTTGTAACCTGACTGAAGTGAATTTAGAAGTATTTTTGCTAGAATTCTCCGTTTAATTTCGAGACCTACTGCGTAGTTTTTCTAAGAATCTATGAGTCTGCATTTTTAGCGAGTTTACATTTTGAGCTAATCAGCGGCATTAGCAGATCAAGATGCTAGAAGCGATTAAGTTTACAGGTCCGAGCTAAGTTAAGTTTGACTTAATTCAGTTTTGGGTTACGACACGAGTTATGCACTGCTGCGTAGAGTTTTGAGTTTGAAGCTTCTGAGATTTCACTGACGTACCTTAGATTGGCGTGCACCTCTTTCATGAGCAAGAGTAGTTTCAGCTAGTTGCGCCTGAGACAGTTTTCCAGTTAGTTTTACCTTCTGTTAAGGTCTGTAGTAATTTTGCCTTCTGATAAGGCCTGTTGTAATTTTGCCTTCTGATTAAGGCCGGTATTTGTCCTACGCTGCGGGTGTAGTGACCTGACGTTTGGGACCTGCGGGTGTCCCCACTGTTCTGAGATTATTTGTTCCAGTGTATCGAGTTAGAATTTTAGTTTTCGATAGGGCTTTATGAAAGTAAGTGCTGAATACCGCACCACTGAAATAGTACTGTAGAGAGGTCGTCAGTTTCTCAAACGGCTAGCATGAATTTTGTTCCAATGATAGGATTAGCTGATGTAATTTAAAGCAGAATTTTGCTGTGTACCTGCGCCACTTGAATTTTTCGCAAAATAAGTTGAGTTGAGTGAAACTGTAACGAAATAGATGAATCTACCAACTGAATTTTCGAAACCATTAGTGTTTATAAAATTGTAGCGATGAACAGGAAGTACAAGTTTTACAGTCAGAGCAGCAGTCTGCAGAATAGTCTAACTGAATGAGAGCATTTTAGTAATTAATGTTGATTAAGACTGAATAGTTCAGAAATGGTAGCTTACAGAGATAAAACTTGATAGTTGGAGCCGCAAGTTGATTAAACTTCAAGATTAATCCAGTCGAAAATAATTTTAGAAAAGTTTGAATAATTAAGTGATTAATTATGCAAGTCCGAATACAGTGGAAATTTGAAATTTTTATCGAAAAGGTGAATTCAGAAAATACGCGGTAAAGCGCGCATACTGCTTATTTGCTGATGCAATCAACTGCCAAAAATTTTTTATCCTGTATTCTGACTTGTTGTAATTGGCGAAGACTGAATTTGAATAAACGAATTGGAATCTGACTAAAAAAATATAAATTGAAAAGCTTCATAATTTCCAGAAGGCAATTGGCACACATTTAGGACTTTACAGTGCAACTGTAAAAGCGGTACTCGACTTATAAGTTCATGCTGAACAGAAAAATCAAAGTTCTGCTCAATTCGAACCGTCTGTTAGAATTTATTTGAGAGTTCAGTGAACAGAGCCAGAATTTTAAAAACCTAATGTCTGAGCTGAGTTTAGAAAATGTTTGTTTAATTAATTTTGGCAAGAAATCTGTCAACGATTTGCAGAAGACCAAATTTGCCGAAAACAGAAAAGTTGAACAAGTTCACATGAATCAATTAAAGTTTATCTGCAGACTATACATTAGCTAGTCCAGCTGAGAGATATTTTGCGCAGTGCGTTAATTTTCCAGCAGAAAGAGAATTTGCAGTAAGATCCCTGACAAGGATTTCCAGGTACTATCCTTGGCCGACTATCCTTGTCAGATGGTCTTACGGCAGCAAGAATATAGATATGAATAGTAAAACAATAATTTGAAAAGTTTGAATTGTGTATACGTGATTGTACCGTGTTTCTAATTAACGAAAGTGTTTCTGTGTACGGTGTATTTTTGTAGTGATTTATATTTTAACCTATTACTCACAATTTCGTTGTATTTTTATTGGGAGTCAGAATTTTGAAATTTCGAATTGGGTAACTTTTTTTGCTTTTTGCTTAAGGTCCTAAGCTTATCACTTCAACACAGTCTTGAGTCACAGAGTCTAGGGTTAGGCTCCACGGATTACTTGCACGGTAGTGAGGCAACTGCAATTGAGATGTCGTAAGTTAGCTCGCCTGACCGATCCTGACAGGTTCGTACAACCTCCCCACATGGCGACGAAATGTTTGACGACGCACAAGCTGGAACTGGCTGAATGTTGCTATGCCCCAGACCAGTTGCACCCAGCGCGTCCCTGCTGATCGGCGGCATTCGAGACTTTTTGAGTGATCTAACAGTTAGCCACATCCATACAAGCTTTCGTTTCTACCGCCCTGACTCCGTAACTCGCTAACCGTCTATTTCCGCAATAAGCTTTGAAACTTCCAAACAGACTGCTTGTTTTGTATATATATACGAACATATATATTTTGTATTAAAAAAGCTAATAAGCTTTACCGCGCGACCAGTTAAACCCATATTATGTACAGCTTCTTGCTACTAGAGTACGTAAGCAACTATAGTATACGCAATGTCTAAACCCATACTTCGGATAAAAGAGGTTCCCTAAATCTTAAACTTTGAATGTACCACTTGGTCCGAAACAATCTGAAACTTTCGTCTTGTCTACAGTCGACGTACGTAATGATAAAACCGACATTTATTCTTTTGAGCGAGGACAGTGGAATCAAATTAAATATATAAACTTTTCCGCCCGGGCATATTTCTAAATTAGTTTAATTTACCAGACCCAGAAGCTAGCTACCTACGCAGAACTCGCAAGATCAGACTGTTAACACGTACGTATATGCTTGTGATTTAATCACACTGACTTTAAATATCTTTAGACTTGTCAATGCCTAGAATATAAGTCAGGTACGTATAAATTTTCTCCAGTGACTTCAGTGAAAGTATAGGAAACTATTTCAGAAACAAATTAACGGCGTGCCCGAGTATAAAGGAAAATGTAAGCGATTTGGATAAATTTTAGTGGTTCCTTGTTAAGAATAAACATCGAAGAAACCGACTGCCGTAAATAAATACCCAATTTTCTAAAGTAATCTTAGTTTAGTTACGTATGTTGTACATTACTATCTAGCTAAACAATGCAATACATTACTAAAATTGTTTCAATAAAATTATGACTTTACAAATGTTTAAGCTGCTTAAAGCTTGAGCTTCAATGGTTTCGAGTTGAAAACTTTTACTATTTTGATAAAAACGAAATCCAGTATATACTCAATTTCATTTATATTGAATTTCATTGTAACAGCAATGTTCCAGTGGTCGCAAAATAATTAACAAATATATACTTAGTTAAACAAAAGCTTTTACATTCTAACACTATTTAGTTTAATACTAATAAAATTATTTCTGATGCTAGAAATATACATCTAAGATATGCAAATTCAGCAGTCAAAAATTCAAAGTGCATATAGGAAGTATTGGCGGGTGATTTGCATAATCCAGTTCAATTAGTGACATTTTTAAACCAAAATTTATTGTGCTACTAAATTCAGTAATTTATAAACTTACAAAGTAGAATTGGAATCGAAATAAAATGGAATGTATATAATGGAATGATTTGGACGTGAGCAAAAATGGAATGGCACTGGAATGTCTGGTTAGGAATGAGTAGGGAATGTAGAGAGGGAATGGGAGGCGCGACAGCACAGTAGATCAAAAACAGAATAAACTGGGATGGCCCTAGCTGTTCTTTGCCATCTGCGCAAAGCGCCTGTTTCCAGTATATAGTGGCATCGGTCTTCGAGTTTCTCCGCCCAGGAGGGCGTCCCTTTTTCAACAGGGGACAGGGTGAAGTAAAATAAAATTTTTAATTGCAAAATTTTTAAAATTGACGCTGTTCAATCGAATGGTTAATTTGGGTTTAATGATCGTTCAAAACTGTGGTTTAATTTGTAGTAAAAATTAATTTGCAGTTAAAATTTTCCTCAAAGTACCCCTTTTGGTTCGCAGAAAAGTTGCCAAAAACCTAATTGCCTAATTTGTTCCCGCCCAGTTTCTGTTCTTTTAGGTGTCATTCCAATTAAAAAGGCTAATTTGTAAAACAAAACTTAAATTTCCGGCCAGAATTATATGTTTAATGCTGAAAGTTTACTTAAAAATTCAGTACCTAGCTTACGTATACAAAGAAGTTTATATATTAGCTGTAGGTATTCCTGCGTACTAATTATATACATGCGATGAAGGTACTAATACACATAAGTATACGTACACACAAATATATAATAGTCTGCATATGCGTAGAACACATAGCAGCGTGACACGTGTACACATACACGGCAACATTCAGACTTCCTACACTCAGCACATACTAACTTTAGGCAGCTGCAATCAAACTACGTTTTGGTATATAAAATCTTAAGACTCGGACGTGTAGTGGTAACTATTTTGGCTTTTCAAGCGCCCGGCCTCAAATCAAACCACCGAAGTTACAACTAAAATTTTCTGTTTACATGGGGTCAAAATTAACTTTTATATTGTGAATAATTCACATAATGCATACTTTACCGTACGTAGTCATTGTCGTACTTTGTTGTATTTAATCATTATAATTGCCGTATTTTATTTGTATGTTATCACCGTAGTTGCTTTGCAGTGCTTCCTTATCCGGTACCATGTATTGTTTGTTACTGTACTGTTTGTTTGAAACAGGAGTTTCAACTTCTGAAGGGGTGAGTGATGTCACAAGTGTATAAATTCTTAACCAAAAACATAGCTAAACAATTTTCTATTTTAATACCAAAATTGTTGTTTACATAATTAACAGTTATATATTAAAATTATAAGTACTTCCTAGACGTACGTACCTAAAACCTTACGTTCGAATTATTCTAAGTCCCAACTTTCTTTCGTAGGACTTTGTCTCGCTTCTAAGACTTATGGTAGTTCTCGAAGGGAGGCTGAAGTTTGTAGAGTCTTACGTATAAGCACGAGGTGTGCTGATGTTTTCTTATTGGTTGGGAATTTTCGTAAGCGTCGTGACTGTGCTAGTTCTTGGAATTGAATTGTAATCGTGACAGTTGATGGATAATTTGTTCCAACTTTTCTAGTTTTTATGTTTCCTCTTGTATTACGAAACGAGCCTGAAAGTGTGAGTCAAAGCTTCGTCAGAGAAAGAGTTGAAAGAGACCGCCTTAGTTTTTATGCTTTTTGATGGAAAGAACTTTCTACTTTTTGACAAGGCGTCATTAGAAAAGAGGCTTACGGTAACACGTGAGAGGCGGAGCTAGCTGAAGTATAAAAGTTAATGTTTTGAGTCATTTTTGCTGGTGGGCTTTGTGCTGTTTCTGGTAGCTCGCTTGCCTTTGTCTTTACCTGTGGCCTGAACTCTGAACTTGTCTGAACTCTATTCTGTGTGTCATAACCTGCCCTCTGCTTCATAGTAAAAGTCTAGTGTGTTCACTGATGCCTAAGACGAGCAACGATCCACACCTATAACCGTCATAAGGCCTACACGGACCAGATTTTCACGCTTCCACAAACAGAACTTTCGAAGGACCTCAAGGCCTCGTGACAACGCTATCGGCTGACCCCCCCCCCCCAAACGTGTACCTAGTGGCCCCCCCCCCCCACAAATGTGTACCCAGTACAAGTTTCCGTACGCTCACTCGCCGTGTCTTTACGTGATAAAGCTCGAAAACACAGCGACTGCGTGCGTCGAATTTGTGTCTGCTTCGAGCTTTAGAGCGCTAACATAGCGTGCAAATTTCTTTGAAGTGAGCATACACGTTTGTGGGGAGTCAGCCGTTATACGTGCAGAGCTCGTACCAAGAGCTGATAACAGAGAGCTTTCCTGCTGTCACACTCTTATATATTATGTACTCTTGGTACGATCTTTAATTCACTTAATATATCTAAAATAACTTAAATTTAAGCTTACAACTAACTAGACTAACCTAACACTGGAACAGAGCAACTGTTTAATAACACACAATAAAATCAACAAAAAAGCAACAAAACAAAAGGAAATATCAAATATATGGGTTTTATGTACATATTATATTTATGCAGAAGCAAAAATACTTCCATAATGAAGTTCGAGAAAGGCAGTTTGAGCAGCTTTCTCCATGTCCGCCAATTGGCTAACCGTGGGAGCCAAAATACTAGCATGACCTTCATAACCGCTCCCTAAAATTAAAATTAAAAGTAGTGAAAATGTAAAAATTTAAAAACTAATATAATAAACAACTAAAAATAACACACAGGTACGGTCATGTTAACAAAACATAAATACCGATGAAATAATGTGAAGGTTCATTAAGAGTACAGCTTGAAAAAAGGATACTGAAAATCAACTCCAAAAGATGGCTGGCCAACAGTTAGTTAACAGAGAAGTAAAAGAATGCTACTGTTTTCAAAGAATCTTTTCATTGCAATTATTCAAAATTTTGTGACAAGAGCACACAATTATAAGAGTGCGACAGCAAGTAGGCTGTTTGCAATCAGCTCATACGCATTCTACTGCAGGCTAACGACCGCCCCCGCAATTGCGTACCTTCACTTCAAACATGTTCGACCGATATTTAGCGGTAAAAAGAGAAACAGACACAAATTAAGACTCGCGCAGGCGATGTGTTTTCGAACAAGTAAACAAAGCGAATGAGGATAGGCCTATGCGTACTGGGTACTTGCGGAGGAGGTCACTAGGCACGCAATAGCGGTGAAGGGGAAGGTGGCCCTTCACGTTCGTTAGCCTGCGGAGCACGGCTCACGAGAACAAAGAACCTGACTGATGCCTCAAACTTATCAATACCACGAGTACATAATAACTAAGAGTGCGGCAGATTCTTAGTGACATACTCTTAGTAAGGCCAGGGACATGATCTGCACGATAACGGCTGACACCCTCCCACAAATTGGACCCCAGTGACCACCTCCACAAGTGAATACCTAGTACACACTTGTGCACCATCACTCGCTTGTATCTTTACGTGTTGAAGCTCGAAAGTGGCCAGCTACTGATAGAACGTTTTGGGCTTCTACACAAACATACAAGCGAGTGAAGGTACACAAATGTGTACTAGGTACTTTGTGGGAGGCGTCACTGGGGTCCTATTAATATTTTTAGGGGGTCAGCCGTTACCGTGCAGATCTAATAATTGAGAGTGCGACGCTTGTCATACTCTTAGTTATTATGTGCTCTTGTCAATAGCTAGTGAATCTGCTATGCGAATGTTTCGACCACAATAAAGTTATTTTTCCAGAAAAAACTGCTAAACAATAAAGCTGCTCTGGGACCGGAAAATTACTATAAAAATGGACAATTTTCCTGCAAACGTTTTGATTTACCAGTCTGTTTCTTTTTGGCACCATAGACAACTTTTCCATCGAATTCATCCGCAGCCACCTTTATATCCGGATCCACCTGCTGAATTGTCACTCCCAGATGCTCTTCAATGTCAGCCAGATACTGAAACAAAAGTTCAACACAGAATTAGCACAGAATAAGTGAAACATAGTACTCTTGTAAAAGGCAGAAAAGTAATGAAAGCTAAACAAACGCATCAACGGGTATATCAAGAATAACATAACGTACAGATAGAAATGATAATTTCGAGTGAAGGAGATTTGCATCTCCATTTCTCGCCAAATTCTAAATCTCTATTTTCAAACATAAAGTGGTGGGGATACAGGCTACAAACAACAGCTGGCAAACTGCCAAAACAAACTGGACAATAGCTTTGGTTGGAAAGACTTTGAAAGTCCACGTTTTCATCAAATTCCATCACCATAAAAATAGCTTAGAGCTTCAAATTATGTATTTATACCATTAGAATAATTTATCTACCTGAGGTTCATTGTACCAAATGGTGCAGCCCCCCTGATCAAGTAGTCTCGTATTATTGCAAGACTTTCCTTTGCTTGGACACTGATGATACCAAACCTGAGAACAACACAAGAAAAACAACTATTAAAATGAAGTCACCAGAAAGTAAAATATTTAGTCAATTAATCAACATAACATTAAATTTTTTACATAATATAAACAGAAACGGATATAAATAACACAGAAATTCGTTAGCTAACCTACCTTTTCAGGTACAGCTGAAACAAGGGAGATGGCAAGGCCCATCCTAAAATTATAATTTTTTAAATTAAAAACTGTAGGAGCAAAAACCATGTTGACGAAAGCCTGTAGAATCCTATGCCGTACCAAAATCTCAACCACTATAAGCAGTTATGAGTATGGGCTAAAGGTACATATTTATTTTCATTCTTGCCCTAAAAACAATTATTTTAAGCAAAGGAGTAGGGACTACGAATATTACATTCCGTGAACCAAAAGAAGGGTAACCGAGAAATGGCCACACAACTCCGAAAGCAGAAGGTTTTTAGCCTGTCACAAAATAATGTAAAATACCATCAAAAAGAACGACTCTATGCCGTCCAATAATACCTTTCAGCTCTGCCGACACGTCCAATTCGATGCAGATAGTTGGCCTTGTCATCCGGCAGGGTTACATTAATTACTGAAATAAATAAAGTAAAACAGGTTACTATGTACGTTTCACTTTCATACATTTTAGGCCACTCAAAAAGTGTACGGGCTCAAAGTCCCCAAACATACTGTGAAATTAGTTTAGTTTAGTTCCCCCACTTTTTTGCCCAAAGAAAACCCAATTACAAACACCGCTATAAGCAAGCTTCCCAGAAGTAAAACTAAAAACTTTTACCGGAAAATTCCGACAAAGCAGGTTTGGACAGTCAACACCTCAAGGAGACGGGGATGCCAAAACGTAGATATGGTTACTTCACATTTTTTCAGTTTCTTGTTACCAGCATAAGGCATCAGGAAATTGCAACGTATATAATCTAGAAAGCATGACCACACAAACGTCTTAAGTAGTTGTTTAATGAAAAAGACTAAACTCCTACCATAAGGCATTCCGGCTATATCCAATCCTCTGGCAGCTACATCAGTACAGATCAGAAATTTGGCTTTCCCATCCTGAAATGAATTTTAATTCATCAAAAAGCACAATAATTCACTCAGCTACCACTATAGACTTAGCAATCCTTATTTGCTTTTAAACAACATTATTACTAGAGATTATTATAAACTACAGCAGAAATGAATTCCTGAGGAAGTTTTAGTGAAAGAATGTTTCCGCTTCTATAGAAGGGTATATACTCCAGAAATTTACAGCAGAAATGAATTCCTGAGAAAGTTTTATTGAACGAATGTTTCCGCTTCTAACGGTTATCCAGAAATCTGTTTACAGCTGAGGAGCCCACTTTTTTCAAAATCCAGAACAAGTAAGCAGTCCAGAGTGTAGTACTGTTTGTTAAGCTAACCTTAAAAGCTTGAAGGTTTCGTTTTCGTTCATCCGGTCGTCGGTCCCCGTGAAGACAGACGCAGGTGAACTGGCCTAAAATTGAACAGAGTCATCATTCAATGGGTCAATTGTATCACCGAAATATAATGGTGCTGATTAGGAAAGTTTTGGTTTGGAGCACACAAGGTTTGTATTAGATCATCCTGTGCATAGTATAAACAGTGAATAAAGCTTTTTCTCAGTAAGCTGAGTGCAACAACAAAACACCACAAAAAGCTCAAAGAACAAAAACCTTTTCCAGTCCTGTTAAGCCAACGTTCCATATTATCACAGTCAATTTTGGTTCTACAAAAGATCAAACACTGATCCATTTTGTGCTCTCGAACGGCCGTCAGCACGTACTCGCCCTTCAAAATTTTCACACCCTCTGACAATGTTTCTGAAAAAAACGGGTGGAAAAATAAAATTTTTAGCAAAAATGATAGTCTAGTCAGCTAAAGAAAAATCTGAAAAGGAAATGAAACCGGAATTGCAAAGAAAAACTATCCACGGAAGCATAAAAAAATCGCGTTCTTATCTTACCAGCCTGATCCGTGCCAGGTCGAATCTGATCATTGGAATGAACGCCGTCAGTCTAGAAAAGAAAGAACTGAGAAGAAGAAATCGGAGGAAATTCAAAGTTACAACAATACGAAACATAAAATCAGATAGTATACCGAGCCTGCAGGGCATACGTTTTTCATTATTTCTCTATGACTAATGCCCTGCAACCTTCGTAAATCTCCCTGCCAGCCCGCATTTACCTCATTTTCCTGATATTACAGAGGAAAAAAATTTGGATAGACCCCACACAAGACAAAGGACTTTGTTTACATGCCAGGGATTGGGCAGAGTGGCGCGCGAAAGTTGTTCAACCGTCGAAGTTTTACAGTAGGCATTAGGCAAAAATAAATTGCGGAGACCCGGAGCAATGCAGTACATAAAGTACTTTAGAGATCTCAGCTTTGTGATAGTACAGGCACCTGAATCTGAAGTCGTGAGGTATTAATCCATCGTTTGTCCGTTCTGGGATCCACCATGCAGACAATATGATGCACAGTTTCTGGGACGGCATCCTGACCCTTCAAATCCACCCACTGAGGAAAATGCATCAGACGATCCTACAAAAAAGACTAAAGCAGAACGTATAGACGCTAAACTTTGAGCCACAAATTGTAGAAAAAATAAGGAAACACAACCCAGGTTTTCTTAATACCTATCACAGCTATTGTCATCTTAAGTTAAATTATCAAACTATATGTCTACACACTTGAAGGACTTTAGGGGCCATCAACACTGCAAGTGCATACCAAAACCAATAAGGCTAAGAAACATACTAGGCATGCTCCACAGTAATACTGCAGCTGCAGGTTGCTATACTTACCGCCATTTTCTTTACATTGAAATTGTGAAGAGTTGCGGAACAGACAATCATCTAAAACAGTTGCATCAAATAAACATGCAAAAACAGATACATATGTAATATTGCAATGTAAGACCAATAGATGATAGATACGTATTTCAAAAAATCATGTATTTCTGGTGCAGTTCCAAAATGTTACATCACATAGATCTAGTCAAGTTTTGATCAATTGGACACAATTGCCTTAAAAACCACAAAAAACGCAAACCTGCAAACGTTTTCCGTCCGGTGTAACCTTAGGCACTCGACCATGCATTTGGTTAATGAACTGGTCATAGCCTTGTGCCAGTAAACCATCCTAAAAATTCATGAACTTATTTTTATAAACATTATATTTTAGCAATCAATATTTTGGTTTAAAAATACCAAAGAAGGAGAGAGATTTGTTAAGGAGAGAGATTTGTTAAGGAGAGAGATTTGTTAAGGAGAGAGATTAAAAATACCAAAGAAGGAGAGAGACAACCCAGAAAACACTTACAACTACAATGGTCCCGTTACTATTAGACTTCAGCTGTAAATGAAGCCTACACAATATGTTTTTATATCATCATAAAAACTTACCGCCTCATCCAAAATGAAGAATCGGACCTACAGCAAACAACGCAAGAAATTTTATTCCACAAGTTATAGTATAGTAAAAAAGCTCGTTACTGTTCAAATATCACAATGCTGTAATCAATAATAAAATCAGGAAAAGCATAGCGCTGCCTATATACTACATAATTCTAAAGCATACCAACTCTATTAGGAAAGATAATTTTGTCTAATACAATGAAATTGAAGGTTTTGATGTTGGAACTCATTGCAAGGTTAGGTACACACGTACTTGTTTCAATGACAAATCTCCATTGCCTACAAACTCCTCCAAACGACCGGGTGTTCCCGTCACAATGTGAACTCCCTTGCGAATGGCAGCAATCTGGTCTTTGGCTGGAACACCGCCAATCACCAGAACATTGCTACAACAACATTAGAGCAACTCTTGGTCAAGATTGGAGAGAATTTTTCAGTAATATTGGAAAGCAGACAGTCAAAACATTTAAACAGAACAGACAAAAGTAAATTCATAGCCGATCCTATTGACAACAACACAGCTAGTGCATCAGATAATTACATTATTGCAATCGGCGAAGTAAGCAAGCAAGTATACGCACGCACTATGTTAGTTTTAGACAAGAAGACAAAAAATTTACCTAATCTCAGGATTTTCCAAATGTTTCTTGAATTTTTCAATTTGGGCATAAGTCTAAACAAAAATATAACAACTGCCGAGTAATCTCTGGGTAGAAAATTCGCCAACGAAAAAGCAGCTCCCCAAAGGAGCAGCTAAGATTTCGGAAACAACCCAACTATGCAAGCTAGCAATTTGCTAAACTTGCTTGTAACTTATCGAAATGGTAGAAATTACAGTTACGGTATTTTTCAAATTTAGAACATTTCAATTACATTAATGTTAAGGTAAAAAGGTAAAGGTTTAGCCCAGGAGATATCTCCGTCCTGCCACAGGACAAGGGGTGCCGGTGCTCATCCCCGGATTCTCAGCCGTAGAGCCAGGAGTGTCACCTGAAGTGAAGACTGCATCCGTGGAAGGGGGGCCGGCCCTTCCACACAGACTCCTGTTACCTTCCTGGCATTTTTTTTAGTGGGGGGCCCCCACTTTTTGGTTCCTCCCCCCACTTTCGCCCCCCCACTTTTTTGGTGGTCGCCCAAAAGTGTCAAAAAATTAGGTTTTTGAGGTCAAATTTTCAAAAATTTTCTCACTTTTTAGCTAATTTATGGACTTATAAGCTCATTTTAAGCTTAAAAACAGCGATTTTTTGCGCTTTTAGGTTAAAAATGCTAATTTTTCGCTAAAAATTTCGGTACATTTTACCTTTGGCTCGCCCCCCACTTTTCTGAAGCCCCCCCCACACTTCCCCCCACTTTCAAAACCCTAAAAAAATGCCAGCCTTCCCACCGTAGTGGTACACACTTACCGACCAGTTAAAGATGGATAGCTGGGTTTGCTAGACCCGGGAAAGCTTTGTGGCTTCCGGGGTCGAACCACCGACCGTAGGATCGGAAGTTCTTACCAGCGCCTTAGACCAGTCGGCCATCCCGACTCATGCTATCTGGCATTTTTTAGGGTTTTGAAAGTGGGGGGGGCTTCCGAAAAGTGGGGGGGGGGCAAGCCAAAGGTAAAATATACCGAAATGTTTAGCGAAAAATTAGCATTTTTAAGGTAAAAACACAAAACATCGCTGTTTTTAAGCTTAAAATGAGCTTATAAGTCCATAAATTAGCTAAAAATTGAGAAAATTTTTGAAAATTTGACCTTACTGGGCGCCTACTGGGAATGTTTGAAAAAATAGGAAAAAATATAGGAATTTTTCGCGAAAAAATAGGAAAATACAGGAATTTTTCAAGCAAAAAATAGGAAAATATAGGAATTTTTCCAGCCAATTTTGGTCAAAATTAGGAATATTTCAGCTAGATTTCACCTAGAGACGCACCGGGGCCGCCAGCACCGGGGCCGGGGCCTGGA
This sequence comes from Trissonchulus latispiculum, assembly GCA_030248195.1. NCBI lineage: Eukaryota > Metazoa > Nematoda > Enoplea > Enoplida > Ironidae > Trissonchulus > Trissonchulus latispiculum. The sequence goes on from JASAND010011501.1 coordinate 33,227, forward strand.
GATTGGGGGTCCAAACAAGAAATTTTCAAAAATTTTCTTGAAAATTCAAATTTTGCAATAATTTCTGAAACAACAACAATACAAATGTTACTATCGTTGTTTTCATTTAAACTGGTGGGAAAATAAACGATTTGCAACACTTCTTGGCTTTCGAAATTTCAAAATTTTGGTCAAAAAATGTCAAAAAATTACAAAATTTTGCTAATTTATGGCCCCGGTCGAGACCGGGGCCTGGCCACCGGGGCCGGGGCCAGGCCCCGCTGCATAACTAATTTCACCTAACCTAGTCTTAATCTACGGAACTTATCTTGGAAATCAAGGGGGTAGCGAATTTTCTAAAAAATTGTTAAAAGTTGGGCTACTTTTATTGCATCAAACTATAAAGTTAGTTTTTAATGGAAAGGCAAAAATCAACAAAACTTTATCGGAAAATTACACCTTTTTAAGAAAACAGTGGTTTATGTGAAAGTTTAGGAGCGCGCTTAAAGTTTATTCATGACTCTATCAGTGTTTTTCTCGCCGGCGACTTAAGTGTAGGCTTACACACCTCTCCAAACATTTTACTATTTTCCAGCAAAAATGTGTGACTATATACCTAAAATTGTAGAATTTATCCGCGCTTTTCTTGTAAACTTGGTAACAAATTCTACCTATGGTATATATAGATTGTCTAAAAGCCTATTCTTTATAAATGAAAATTAAAAACCAAACTTATAGAAAAACTAGAAATTTCACAAAATCTGCTCTGTCTATAAGGTAAAAAATTAAGCAATTGGCATACATTTACTCACTAGCGTAGCCAGAAAAAATTTCGGAGGGGGGCAAACCAAAATTTTTAAATGGGAGGGTCCAAATTTTGGTCATTTATCTACTTTCTAAGATTTCGATTAATTTTGCAAATTTCATATCATAATCCAAACCGTATTTTAACGACATTTTAATGGCAATAACTCCAGAAAGCTGCCACTGTTCCCATCACTAGATGAATGCACCATTTGCTCTGAACTTATACCACATACACATACGCTAATTGAGATATGATAATTACTTATATTGACATTATACGTATATATATAATTTTAATATTGTAGACAAGTATATATTGTCTTTTATTAATATCTTGCCGAAGGCGCGAAACTTTTTAGAATGTTTATAAAATTAACATAATTTTCATCAATTCTCAAGACACGGTTGAAAGCTGCGGTTTCCATCATAGATATTTGCTGATATCATAGATATCAATCCAATTTCGGGGGACCTGCGCCCCGTGCCCCCTCCCCTGGTTGCGCCTGCATTTACTGCTGCATTCATAAGCGTGTTGCTTGCGAGTAGGGTTGTAAATTGTAAAAAAGTAAAAATGTTAAAAAACATTTTTACTGTTATTAACAGTAGCAAAATTTCGGACTTTTTAACAGGTTTTTCACACTTTTTAACATCAATTTTTTACACTTTTTAACACTAGATTTTTTACATTATTTTTAACATTTTTAACACTACTTTTCGGAATTTTTTACACTTTTTACAAATTTTGTACACGTTTTTACACTTTTTCACAAACCGTTGATTGTGAAAAATAGTGTTTCAAGTATATAGTATACACATTGCAGAAATGGCACTTTCTATATTTGTCTTTTGCTTAAAATCTGTTCTCACTTTATAAATGCAAAAAGATGCCTTAGTGGCTTTGGCATGCAATAAATGCTTAGACTCATCCTTTCTGACAGTTGAAGAACGCGCCAATCATTACTGTGGTATATACAGAGGAAATGAATTTGGCATCGAAACTTGTTTTACACATTTTTTACACTTTTTAACACTTTTTTACACTGTTAAAAACAGGTGTAAAAAATTAATTACTTTTTTACATGTAAATTAACAACCCTACTTGCGAGTGCAACTGTGTAAGATTTAGTTAATTCAATTAAAATTTTTATTCAATTAAAACGGTTAACAACTATATAAATTTAAAACGTTAACAGCATTTTGATCATTTCTTGACAGAACGAAAGAAAAACCCGAGCGAAAAACTTTTATCGAAAGAACTTCCGTAGCTCAAAGTGGTTAAAAATCAATTTATTAAAATTTGCTTCAGAGACTAAATTTTAGAGAAAAATATTAAAAACTGCATTAAAACAACCTTAGAAAAACGCTAACAAAATTTTTGAATTTTGAAAAATACGTAATATATTGGAAACCTTTAAGAAGATTAATCTGGCATGTAGTAGGTAGTTGTCCTGTTGTAAATTAGAATGTAAATAGAAAATATATTGGAAGTGGCTTATCGATAGCTTCATCGGTGAAATTACGGAATTTTTCCGAAAGTTTCGAAGGAAAGGAAAGTTTCGTAAACTCATGTGAATGTGTATACTGATTATAAGCTTTAAACCTATGTATATATAAAGCTCTCGCTATATATAAAACAATGATTGGTTCAATGGTGAAAATTAAATTGACATAATAAAGATAGCATTCCGGCGAAGCCGGAAATTTTTTGAGAATTGCCCATTGGAAGGTATACGTGTAGAACAAAAAATTATACATACTGATGTTACCTTTCCACAGTTAAAATAATAATCTTTAATTTATGAAAAAATAGGAAAATATAGGAATTTTAGGCAAAAATAGGAAAAAATAGGAATATTTGAAAAATATAGGAAAAAATAGGAAAAATAGGAATAGTAGGCGCCCTGACCTTAAAAACCTAATTTTTTGACACTTTTGGGCGACCCCCAAAAAAGTGGGTGGGGGCTTGCCGAAAAGTGGGGGGGGGGATTTCGAAAAGTGGAGGAGGGAACCGAAAAGTGGGGGGTCCCCCACTAAAAAATGCCAGACTATTTATTACCTATTACTCATTAACCAAAACAAAACATACGAAACCTGTTCTGCCAATTCCCTTGATGGCTCCACGATAATGCAGAAAGGCTCATTGGGTTGAGGTTTGGAAGACGCTTTCACCGCACTACCTGCAGACACAAAAAACCGAAAAGAATTAAGTGATAAATTTCAATTAAACAAATGCTGGTACAATCAAGAGTACATAATAGTTAAGAGGCTTGTCACACTCTTAGTTATTAAGCACTGTTGGTGCAATGAACAGCAGGATATACAGAAAAAGTGAAAAACGTATGGCTAGTGTAGGAAAGCCAAGGAGTCAAACAACACGAATTCGAAAGTACATACATATTTGCCGACGAACATAATCATCACACCACCATGAAGTAATGCCAAAAATGATTCCGATTTCTGAATACACACATACCATGAACGCTAGAAGCTATGACGTATTCCTTTGGAGCTTCACAGATTGCGATAAAACCATCCTGAAATTAAATACAAAGCATGAAAAATAATAGTTTGAAATAAAAGTAAAAACAAAACAATAATGAAAAACTAACTTCAACATCACATAACCAAAGTTCTAGCACAATGAACTGAAGACAGCCTGCACATTAGAATAACATATCTGACCAGTTTCTCAGCCACTCCAAACAACGGGAGCTTGTTCTAACGACATCCAGGAAATTGCAAGGATAATAAGAAAAGCATTCACAAACCTTGGGCGGATGCTTAAAGGCTTCCTGTCCAAAATTAAACTGCATTTCAGCATTCTATAAATAATTAAACATTAATTTATCAAATCTTCTAGTTGCAGTGAAAGTCGAAAATATATTGTTTTTCTATGATGTTCTGCATTTGAGCACATTACAGACAGGAAATTCGACAAAAAGGAAAGTTCTCTGTAGCAGAACCAGCTTCCTCTTTTCCCCTTTCTCGACCGGGGGTGAGCGGTCGTATGTTTTCCTGGGAGGATTTCTTAGAGAGACTCCCAAACTCCTAAGGGTCCTGGGAATTTGAAGAGGCGCAGATTTTACAAAAAATGTGCAAACAACGTACAAAACTGTTTGAAACATGCAAACACTGTAAAGTCAGTCTGTACCACAAAACTACGCGACTTAGTAATCAAATAGACAAAAGAGACAAATCTCGGGCGAAACCAGAAAGTTTATTAAAATAATGATCTTCTAAGAAGGACAAAGTTCCTTCTTCCTTCCTCCAGGCCAAATTTTTGAAAAAATACCCACACATGCTCGGTGAGAAAAGATGTCTGGGCGATGAGTATGTAATGTACTAATTAGTCAGAACAACAGAGCAATATAGGTGCAGATTACTTAACAAATTTGCTAAAACGATTTCTAAACCAATAATTAGACTGGTGCAGCTAACCTTCAACACGACGGCTGGGAAAATTGGGACATTTTTAAGCTGATCCGGAATACTGAAGGCTTTGGGGAAAATTTTATCTAAAACAGACATCAGAACAGCATCTGAGTAGCACAGAGTTACCGACAATTCTAGAAAACGAGAACTGAACCAATAGACCAATAATATGTTCACAACACTATTCATTAACGAAACTTCAGATTATTAAACCTGGCCTTACTCCACTAGGGGGGCGGGGGGTCTCCATAATCACCTTCCCTCCCCCCAAAGAAAAGTGGGTGCCCCTTTTGGTACCAATCTTTGCACGGAAAAATCGCTCAGAAGGCCAAGTTTTCAAAAATTTTCCAGCTTTGCCGGAGATTTCTAGTCGATTTTTGCCTATTTAAGCACTAAATGAGCTAATTTTTGGAGATTATAAATTTTCGCCCCCCCCCCAAAATTACTCGCCCCGCGAGGGCCTCCCTCCAAAGAGCCCCCACCCAAGAAAAATTCCCTAGAATAAGCCTAGTTAAACTATTCTCATCGATAAAATTATTTGAAACGAATGAAAGTGTTCCGTCACATCGGATTAGGACAAGGGAAGGGAAATGCAAAAATAGACTGTATGGTAAACAATAATTCCTATGAAAATATTAAACCGACCATTTTTGGAAAAGAAAATAGCGCGAGAATCCAAATCCAAGTAGCAGCCAATCGTATCACCCAAAGCAAATGACTGAAACCAAAACAGACGAATTAAAATCGACGGCCCAAAGTTGCAAACCTTGCTGGAAATAGAAAAAGAGGCCGCGTTGCAAAAGATCCTCCTAAGGAGCGCTCCTAGGTTCAGCTTAGGTAGCCACTTAGGAAAATTGAGTCTCAAAAGATTCTCCTAAGCTAGGAGTGTTATCCACCACTTCTAACTTTTCTCCTAAGTTAAGGGCAGCGCCAGCTAAACTTAGGAGAAATGTTTTGAAACGGGATTAGGAGGTCTCTGAACTCTCTCCTAGACAGCTCCCAGACATCCTCCCAGGAGGGTACTTTGGAGAATATTCCGCAACATGGCCAGAAAATCCAACGTGTGCCGTAGCACAAACTTTTCAAAAAAGACAAAGACTATTGAAACGAACTGAAGTAATTGACAACAAGGCAATTGTTTACGAAATTTATGAAAAATTAAAACAAGAAAACAGCTTTTCATAAAGTTACCTCTCCGTAAGAATCGAACTGTTTGCAGTTACTTTTCTTTCCAGTTCCCCCGTAACCAAAACCCTCCCGATCGGTACCTAAAAATAAGCCAACGAACTGAATCCGTCGAAATTAGCATAATCAGCTCATAATCGTGAAACATTCTCGGAAATCTGTTTGCAACTTTGAAAGCAAAACGCAATGTAAAAAATGGCAAATACAATATCAGAATAATGACTCGTGTAGGTATGAGTAAAATTAGGACAGAAAGTCATACGTTAATTAACACGTTTCCTGCGCAAGCCAAAATTGAAAACTTTCGTCCTGCGCGCACTAAACTACAATCTGCAATTGAGGTCCAATTAAGAAACCGACTACATGGACGTGATCACCATCTTTCGGAGATCTGAGATCAGTAATAATATCCCATGACATATGTCGTGCGCGTATGACACTTTGGATCAAGCGGGATACGCGCATGACATATAATATATATATATATATATATATATATATATATATATATATATATATATATATATATATATATATATATATATTATGTAGGGGCGCGATAGCGCCCCTACATAATATGGGTGTAAAGGCGTCTGCGCGGCCCCCTGGAGACCGGTGACAGCTAATTAGAGGTCCGGCGGTGGTAAAAAGTTTACCATCGTAAACAACTCGAGTAGTACTACAAGTACCACCATACTTTTGGTTCGAATTCGAAACTTCGAAGTTTTGCATTAGGCGATAGTTACCGTGCGTTTGTTTTTTTTTTTCTCGGTGAATAACGCTTATTGGAAATGCATTTTACGGCTAAGTGTTGGAACGATGTGGGCATTTTGGCACCATACTACTATTT
>JASAND010011502.1:0-11868 GCA_030248195.1 Trissonchulus latispiculum
TCAAAGCAACTTCATTACATAAGCGTTTGAACTAAAACACATCTGATTGGCCAATTCCCTACCTTATGTCAAAAATACTCCCGCACTGTGTGTGAATAAGTGTGGGCAGGCACTAAAGCGTCCTTGAATACGCAATTACTATCCATGCTGCCTTTCCCGGGCGATTGCAGGATTTCTATTCACAGAGACGCTCAACGCATGCCTTCTAGAGTGCTTAGTGCCAAGCTGTGCGAGTGCTAGCGCTAGAGTGTTCAAGCATTACGTCGGCCGAAGTTCTGTTCGGCCGAAATCGTCTACCAAATCATTGGTTTGAGGATGCTAGGAAGACGAATTGAAATGCTTTAAATCCAGTCAATTTGTCCTATGTCTTAAAAGGCAGAAATGAAGGCATTACCCCGATCAGATGCCAAAATCTGCGGCACAAATGCCCTAACAAAATTTCATTTATACGTTGACTACATCACAGGAATCCTTGCATGAGCGCAGTTTCCACTCGTAAGGTTTGTCGTCTGCGAACTTCCTACTTTACACCGGTACACAATGCGGAGGAGCCCTCTAGTAGCTTACTCTTCTTCCTATATAATCGCGCAATTATGCACTGTTTATACTCTTAATATGTACTCACCTTCGTGCTCTTTGTTTCCTACAGTTATTGGTGTAGATTCTTCCACGATGTTTCGTAGTTAGTTGGGCACTTCATTTCATTTCATAGCTTTTGTTTTAGATTTCCCGATAATTTTCCGTTGCACCGCGTGAGAACTTTATAATGATCCGTAATTGATAGCGAAGTTTAAGACCAAAACGCACACTTTGTTACATTCCTTTTCTGTCTGATTCAACATCTTGCACTAAATTTTGGGGTCTTAAATAAACTTGTCCTGACATTTCCCTTTAATTTTTCTTAGTTTTCATTTTTTCCATCGCTCCAATTTGTATTCAGTTTTTTGAAAATCAAGGCAGGTTTTTATTTTCCTTTTAAGTTTCATTGTTTGAACTTGTTTAGTACCTAAGTCTATCCATTAAAAAGTTTTCTTTCAGTCTTGTTTGTGTTATGTAAATGTCGTAGCATTTTTATTTTAAAACTTTTATCATTAGTTTGACGCATTGTATAAAATTGGTTTGCTACTACTTATCTTTAAGGTGGTGATTCCTTTTGGAGACATCAACTTTGAACCATTAGTACTCAACCATTACTTGGAGTTAAGAAGCCATTTTTATATCAAAATGCAGCTTAACATTTGCTCTTTCTAATGAATACAGCGAAACTAACTTTAGTTCTTGAAAATTATTTTACTGTATTTTCGAAGTAATTTAATTTTCCAGATTTTTTGCAGACTAAAGTAAATTTTTTCGTGAGGCATCGACCACATCATTAGATTCCACTATCAAATAGCTGGGGTCCCTTTTTTAATTATTATGAAACCGCTCTTCGTTATAAAGAAATTAGCTAAAATGTATGCGCAACCTGGATTTTGCCTACTTTTACCAACTTTGGCAAGCGACCACTTTAGCTAGAAAGCAGCAATCGGGACAACTAAAAAAGGGTCCCTGGGTATTTTAGTGTAAAACTCGTCCTGTAAGTGGCAACCATCTAGCTTTCATAGTAAATGCTCCACAATCGCTGGAAAAAATTTGGTCATGTTTTTGCAAAAACTACAATTTCTATGATAGCAGCGTACGGGGTAGCAGTTAGAAGATTATAATGTCACGGATAATCGGTCTCGACGAGACCTTCAAATTGACACCTATAGTTTAATTTTACGACTTACGTAGCTCAAGAAATGGCGGATTATTTGATTTCTGCAAAAATGACAAGTTTTCAACGCCAAAATAGGAAAATCTACTATATCTCACGATAGCGAAAAGCTAGAAAGGTACTTTAAAAAGCAAAAATGTAGAGCTTAACAAGATCTTTCGAATGAATATAATCATAGCTGTACAGCAACTGCCTAACTGTCAAAAATTGACAAAAACCGCCCTGAACGGAGACGTCGAAGTTTTGAAGCGGGATTGCGCGGAGGGTGTTAGAATCTAAAAGAACTTGTTTTGGAAAGTTTCATCAAATTTCATCGTGGTTTGAGCCGTCAACCAACAATATGTGCCCAAAAGGAATCACCACCTTAAGATAAATACATAAATTAGTTCTTGTTATTTGGGTTTATAAAAGCTGGGTCTTTTACAAATTACCTAGCCAGTGTTAAGATTTTAAAAACTTGACCAAGCGAGCTAAAATTTGATACGAGTATGGTTTTAATACCGCTGAGTCCAAGTGTCGGAAATGACGAAATTTGATTTTTTCGATTCGTAAAGGGGACCAAGGTACGATTTTTTAAAAGTTGCATATAGGGGTTTTCTGGTATATAGAACACAAATCTGAAGTCCATTTTTGATTCAGCTCTTCGTTAGATCTGCAGAGGCTTACATCTTAAGCTTATATCTTTACATAGCTAGAGCTCAACTCTCACTCCAACGAAACGCCGAATCGAAAAACGGGTTTCAGATTCGAGTTCTACAACCCAGAAATCTGCTGTATGCCACTGTTTAGAAAATTAGAGACAAAACGTTTCGGATTCCCTTATCTCCCTTACGTATCGGACAAAATAGAACTTTGTGAACGAAAGAACGAAAAAATTTTGCGATATTTGAAGCCAGTTTGGTCAAGTCAGATAGTCTGTAAAAGACCCAAAAACTACTAGTGGACTAATAAAAAGTAATGAAAATAAAATCTTAACCATTACCATTAACCAATTGTACCGATCATAGGAACCCGCCAACCCTCCCTCTTACCTAAAACTAAGGTGAGGATTTCTTCCCATGATAACTCAAGAGGGAGATCCTACCTATGATCCTTGTATCATAGGTTTAACATACAAATGTGTAGATTCAGAAACGGATAACCTTCTTTCTAAAATAACAAATAATAAAAAATAAAATAATAAACTAAATAAAATAACACTAATAATAATCTTTTATCTGTTATACAATTACGGGCGATTATTCGGTAGGTGCACAACTTACTGATTTTTGACTTTTGGAAAATGCGTTTACTTCGTTATGAGCACACCTTACAAAATAAAGATCGCCAACTATGGTAAGTGAACCATATTCAATAACGTACTTTTGTTTCGATGACCAGCACATACCGAATGTGTTACTGATGGGTAAACGAATTCAAGTTTAAAATTTTGAAAAATTAAGTTGGAAGGGTAGATCAAGAGAGTAAAACATTTTTGTTTTGGATTTTGCTGAAAAGTTATTACAGGGTTTTTCTAGGACGCTGAGCACGTCTTAATTCTCTTGATCCTCCATTAGCATTTTGAAATTTTGTATTTTAATTATTTCATTAAATTTTCCACTTTATCGGCCCCCAGCATCACTCCAGGCAAAATCTATTATTAAAACGTTATTTATCGAAAAATCAAAAATCAAACTTCAACTTGCAGAATTGTAATTCTTCCCTAATTATCAAGATCATCGCTAATACGCGACACAAACACTCACAATCACATATTACTCAAGACATCGAAATGAAAGTAAATTATTAAATATGGTTCACGCATTATAGTTGGCGATCTTTACTTTGTAAGTGTGCACATGCCGAAGTAAATGCATTTTGCAGTCTCCCGTAAGGTGGACACATACCGAAGTGGATGCATTTTGCAAAAGTCAAAAATCTGTAAGGTATGCACATACCGAAAAATCACCCAATTATGATAAGGGATTAGAACCAATATATACTCTCAAGGTTTTACTGATAAAATGCTTACATACCATTTGTACATGGACACTAAACATCTTTAGTCACTAAAAACTCTTGCTTAAAATAGAGCAATCTGCACTTGTTAACCAGCAAAGAAGGATAAGAAACTGTTATATAATAAGCAGGGCGCAGGCAAACTTTTAATACTAACAAGCGGCATTATTGTAAAGTTTGTTTTTGCAGAGATGCAATAGGTGCGGGATCTGCAATCTGCAATCTCCAAGTTACAATACCAGTGCGCTAATGATTGATTAAATATGTAAGGCTGTGCATTTTTACAGGACACGCTTCATAGAAACGGTTAATTACATATTGGCGTTGATTTTTGTCATGTACGTATTTTGTTCTTAGTTTCTGAGAATGGCATTAGGGAGCTGTTTTTAGCTTTTTCAAAAAAGCATCAGTAGTGTTCGGCTGTCAATAATCAGTTTTGGATTGATTTGCGCTTACTCTTATTAATTTGCACTTTGTGTTCTTCAATTTATGCGTTTGTCCCACAAGGTGAATCGTAGAGCATCGGTCCGAACCGAAGAGTGTGGGTTCGATTCTCACTAGGGATCCGAAATTTTCTGGTCGCAGGTGTTGTAGTGAAGTATCCTTCTTTCGTTCCTTGTGTTACTAGTTACTAAGCGATTTAACTCTTTAGGCATCAACGGTCGAGTCACATCACAAATTTAGGATATTGTTAGTGCTATGGCCGCAGCGCCTTTATAAATTGTTGAGTGTCAATAATGACGCTTGTCATACTCTTATCTATTATGTACACGCTTACGGTTGGTGAAATACTACTACGGTAGATGGGCTGGTTATAGACCTATACCGTAATCTAAATATACAGTGACGTTATACAGTTTAATTGCTTTCAATTCCTGTAGAACCCGGTACTGACCCATTTATTAAACTTAGAAAAATTGAACCCCCAGAAAAGAAACCACCCAAAATATCCAATCATGTGATGGGGGGTCCTTTTGTGAAAATTCCTCAGTAGACCCAGATTTAATGGAAATATTCCCATTTCTCAAGGCTGACAAATAGGCTTGGCCGTTTAAGGTAGACGGAATTCGACAAAATATATCAAGGTTTTTGGTAGAGCAAAAACTCCAAAGATAGTTTATTGAGACAGTATTAAGCGGTTACTGGTTTATTTAACGTTGACAGCATTTACAGATAATTAATCAACGATTACTGTTCCAGAATTACGTAAAGTTGCCGATCTGTGTGTTTAATTGAAGAAATGCTAAAATTTCGTTGCTAAAGTTTGCGTTAATTTGGGGATTTATTTCTGGACAATGAAGATTGAAATGTTTTTATTTTTTGTTGTGTTGGGCTCTGTTTCTGGTAATCTTCTTATTGACAATGGTTTGGCCCCTCCCACGGTTGCGCATGCCATAAGGGAAACACAACTTGCTCGTAAGTTGCACCTAAGTTTCGAAATGCGAAACGATAATTAAGACTGCACCCAAATTTCCACACAGAGATGAATTTATCACACTTCGTAAACTAGGTTAACTTTTGGTATTATGTAATTTATATCATTCTACCGGCATTAACAAAAGGCAATTATCATAAAAAATTATTTAAAAATTAGTCCATTTTAAATTAAGCCCTGTAAATTACTATTGCCCGGAATTTGTTATTGCATAATTTTTGCAATCATTTCTGTTAAATTCTCAAAAACATTTGCCCGTTGAGTTTCTGTTTTCAGCTGCTCCAGTCCTTTTGATGGACTTTCTAGACTTTTGATTTTCAAATTCCAACATTTACATTTCAACTTTTTATTTCAATTTTCTTATTTTAGCTCGATGTCGGATTACAGCCGCACCGCTGAATCTACTGATTGTGCTCGATTCCTCTGGCTCGCTCCGAAAGGAGTTTGAGGAGGAGCGACAGGTCGTTCGGGATATCATCAGCTCAGTTACGGTCCACCCGGACTTTACAACCGTTGCCTTGGTACAGTACTCCGGCTATGCCAATACGGAGTTTTCCTGGAACCTGTACAACAGTACCAACCATAAGATTAATCAGAAAAATATCATCGCCCATGTGGATCGACTGCGGTTCATAAACGGGATCACAAAAACGGGGGATGCACTGTTTCATGCGGTGAAACTGCTCTCCGAAAAAGAGGTATAAATACAAAATCGGTTAGAGGGTTTTCTTGTTTCTTTTGTCAGGGTAAGCATAAGCGTAGGAAAGATTGATAAGCCTGATATAGAGAAGTTCAGCTGATGACTCAGTATAGTGGTAAGAATGCCTGTGTACTGCTTGTTTAAAGGAAGACAAGTTGATAAAAGAAACTTCACTGGAGAACAAGCACTGTGACTGACCACCAAAGGTTCGGACTTTATATAGGCCCCAATTACACAATATGCAAATTAATTCATTTACATGGAAGTCTGAAATGTCTTCATTTCCGCGTTTAGGCGCTACATCACTTCCTCTTCCGTCTGAGGGATGAAATCAGGCAAATTCTGCTTGATAGAAATCAGGATTTCTTCGGATTCTTCCGTGTCTTCCGTCCATTTGCTGATTTCTATTGTCGCCATCTGGATCCGGTTCTGGTTGATCCACAGCAGCATCATCTGTCGCCGGTTGATCAGGAATCATCACATCAGGTTCCTCATCGATCGTTTCCGTGGGAGGAGTGGATTTGGTGAGCTTCGTGGCGTCCCTGAGAAGGAATTTTGACCGTCCCATCTGTTTGACCACCTGCTCTTCGGCTTCGACCATGAAGGCTGTGAGCCTTCGGTGAGTGCAGCAATTTTTGACGGATCCAGTCACTCACTGAAATCTCGGCATAAACGTCCGACCTTTGATTTCGGTCATCCTGAACGTCTGGCCTGGTCAGCTTTGTCCTCATCTCACGACCACCGTGTAGGCTGGCAAATAGAGACTTCCCGGTCACAGAATGGTCGGTGCTTCGATATGTGACCAGAGTCTGCCTGAGGACACCTTCCCATGCTGCGCCCTCCAGGTAGACAGCTTGCACACCCTCCTTCAGGACCCTGTTGTATCGTTCCACCATGCCATCAGATTATAGACCACTGTCTTCAATTGGCTGATGTTTCGAGTCTTCAGGAAATCTTCGAACTTCATGAAGACAATTGAGGTCCATTATCTGTGACCATCTCCTTCGGCAGTCCATGGCGGGCTAACACTGCATTTAGGAATTTGATGACTGATGCAAATGAATCTCTGCAGGCTGCACATCGGCGTGCACTCCTGCAGGACAGCCAGGTACTGCTTCCGGGTTGGAGCAGTAGCGTACGGACCTGCAATATCCAAAACCAACTTCGTCCACGGCACATCTGGGGGTTCCAGCTTCTGTCCAGGTGAATCTAGCGACTTGGCGGATTTATAGGCTAGGTGGCATGCTGGGCATCGTTTCACCCACTGCTCCACATCATCTGCCATCTTCGGCCACCAGTAGTTTCCTCTAACACGCTGCTTGGTTCCTTAAAAAACGACACCGTTCACAACTGACATGTAGATGGTGTCTTACTGGAAAGAATGGCCTGTTTATTCGTCGTCTTCTGTGCCCAGTTGTTCTGGACAGCATCGATGCAATTCGTCATCGTCTCATCCAATGACGTTTCCCGTTGGATCGTATCTCCATGGAAATTGCAACGGATGAGGCCACAGCTGCTACAAAGGCATCGATCCATGACTCAGAGATCTGCTCAACCTCATCGGATGAAAGAGGGAGCCTGGATATCAAATCAGCAAGGGCATTTTCCTTTCCCGGCTTGTATTACACTTTGTGATCGAATTCAGCAAGGCGGAGACACTAGCTATCTTCAGAGGCTTCTGGCCTATCCCTGTCGGAGTGTTGAAGAGTGAAACTATTGCCAGCTGAAGGTGTTCCAAAAATCCTACCCAGTGCGCCAGACGTAGTGCTTGTTTAAAGGGAAGACAAGTCGATAAATGAAACTTTACTGGAGAACAAGCACTCTGACTGACAATCAAAAGCTTTACAATAGGCCCCCAATTACACAATATGTAAATTAGTTATGCAAATTAGTTCATTCACATGAAAGTCTGATATGTCTTTCATTTCCGCGTCTAGACGCTACAGCCTGACTGCAGATTAGGTCCGTGGTTCGATTCTTTACCTTTAATCTTTAATGGTGTTCGACGCCAGACGCTTCTAACCACCAGCATTTCGTGGAAGAGCTACACTTAGATCGCAGGGCTTTTCGCGAAAGAGTAGGGTGCAATACAGTAGAGCTGAAAATAGATCTTTTAACTCGTTTAACTCCGTTCAAGCTTGACTTTACTTCTTTTTACTTTTCCATGAAAAGAATCAATTTAACTCGTTTAACCCCGTTTAATAACACTTTCGCGAAAGACCGCAAACGTTTTACCTAGGTGAACGAAACGAAGCATGCATATCTACTAGACTTTCTCGCTTGTTTATAACGTTATTGCGAAAACATTAACGTTTGATTGAATAACACAGCCGAAACAAATCTACCTACTTCCCACCAGAAATAGTGAAGCCAGCTTACACTTTCCACTGTTTAAGCTTGTTAATTGCTTGGCACATTAATTTGGAAGACCCACACAACAGACATTTACTTATGCGTGTCTGATCTGAAGTGTATTTGATTGGCTTCTCTGCTATCGTAACCCATTACCGTAAGTCATTGGTAGAGTTCAATTCAAAGGCACATAAACACATGATTAACAACTGTACTGATTGAATGCAACCCTTTTCCCGAAGTATCGGCGGTCTACTTTTACATGTAATATGTTGACCTGATGAAAGCGATTAGCCAATCAGATGCGTTTCAGTTCCACCGCGTCTAGATGGACACCTTGTTTAGTCGATGCATAATAATGATAAGAGTTATCATCCTCGAGCTTTATAAAGCTTAACCACGGATTTTTCATTTCCCTTTCATTTTTAAATTTTAGGGCTGGCGTCGAAGCGTCCCCACGATTGTGTTTCTGATTTCGGATGGTCGAACCTATGATAGGATAAAGAATTATGACGAACAGGGCGGAGATGCAATCAGAAGGGCCGGAGCCGGTTAGATTACGTTTATTTTTATTTATTATTTTTAATGTTCTATTTATTTTAGTTTAATTTGTTAGGCAGAGTATGCGTCCTACATTCTGATGATGTTAGATTTTGGTTCTTCAGGTTTAGGGACCCATGTGTAAGAATCTCTACCCTTCATTTTACCTTGCTTGCTGGAGTTCAAAAATCAATGTGCCTGACCTTTTGTGTTAAGCCTTTTGATTGCCTTGTAGATATGTATTAGGTCGATGACACAATTTACACGACTTTGCAACAATTTTCTAGATCTCTATGCTTACGGTACTGGTCAGTATGTAGCTTTCGAGGAGCTGGTAGATATTGTGAAATCGGACTCGAAAGTGTTCTCAAAATCCACTCAGCCAGTGGTTAAGAAACACTATGCCGATATGTTGGACTTCTTCAAGCAATACGCACCCAGCGAAGAGTGTGTCGAAGTGCCCAGTAAGACTATTTGTCTATTGGTTTTCAAAAGGACTTAAATTTTTAGTTATAAGGAAGATGTGATGAAATTGGAAAAAGGAATCAAGCAGAGAAGAAGTTTTTCTGCAATTATTAATTTCAAGTTTTCGAGCTTTCGTGTCGGTTTATTCTGTGACCTTTCCTTCACTAAACTGCAACCATTGCTTGCTACTTCTTTCAGCTAGCAAGCGAAAGGTTGCTGGCTCGAATCACACCAAAACAAAAGTTTTTAATCTCTTCTTTCTAGTCTGTATTCCTGGAAGTGATAAACCATTGGATCTGCTGTACATTATCGATGGATCCGGATCCATTTCTACGGTTTTTGACACGGAAATTAGAAAGGCCAAAGACTATCTTAATTTCATGAACGTTCATCCGGACGCTGTTCGGGTGGCCGCCATACAGTTCTCAAATAAGCCAAGGTAGATCACCCCTGAGCATTTTAATTGTTACACTACTATTTCAGGCTATTAAGTTAATTTGTGTAATGCCTTTGTTTATCTCCTGTCTTTATCCGCACTGATTTCAACCTTCGAATAAATTGAAATCTGGATTAAAATAGCGCAACGGCTCCCGGTCATGGGTTAACGCGGGGAGGGGTCTGGGGGTCCAAGCCTTCCCAGCTCGGACAAGGTACAAGCCCTATCCCCTTCGGGGACAAGGGGTAAGAGTAAAATGGCCTAGGGTAATAGAGATGGCCGGAAAAATTAGTTTTTGCAGTAAAATACTGAAAAGTATCCGGCTTCGTCGGAATTTTGTTGTTAAAAGTTTTATTTTTTAGTGAAAATCGGCCAAAATTTTGAATTTTCTTCTATAAAGTGAAGATTGCAAATTTTGAGAAAATCGCAAACTCTAATAAAATTAGCGTAAAAGTTTTGAAAATTTTGTTAATTTATTTTTATTTCAGTTCTAGGTTCAAGTTCCATCAAGCCCTCCCCCACTTCCCAAGACCCGACCCTATGTTTATGTATGCTCCTAATGTACATTTATTTTTTAAGCTGACATTGAGCGAGTCTCCTTAATTGCACTGATTTCAATCTTATAATAGTTGAGGCAAATTGTTTTTCCTCTGCTTTAGGAAAGAGTTTGGTTTTTTGGACCACATGACGAACAAGGACGTGACCCGTGCCCTCAGCGGGATCACTTACATGAGCGGCGCCACTCGGACCAATGAAGCGCTGCAAGCTGGTCTGGAGCTGCTTCGCACTGATCCAGGTTAGAAGCTTTGTCTAAATTTGTAAATCTTTTAAAATTTTTAAATTTAAAGTTTTAAAATTTAGTTTGCATTGATCCTAGTGAATCATAGTGACTGAAATCAGGATTTAAACATTTAAAGAAAAGTATTCTTGATCTTAGTAAAACATAGTGGCTGAAATCTGGATTTAGAGATTTTTGGGCCACTTCATCTCCGTTTATCGCACTGGTTTTAATTATTCAGAGTTTCAACAATTCAAACAATGCATTTCAATTCCTCAATTCTAAATTGTTTGTGTTCTTGCTTTTGACATCGACGTTTTGACTTGAATTTCTGCTACATTGTCGCAAGTAGCTTCGTTAGTAATCTTGGAAGTCATTAAAAGTTACGATTTTCCATCTTGGTCAAACTAGTTTGGCTTAGTCTTAATTGTGATGATTACTATGTTTCAGGTCGTCGTCGCGGTGTCCCAGTTGTGGTGATTGTCATGACTGATGGACATGCCCAGTTTGCCATTGACGAGACGGCTGCCTTCTTGAAAAGGGTAGGGTATCCAAAATGTGGTCGGGAGTGTCGTCTCATAAAATGGTTCCAACGTTTTGTCCAGGAGTCTTCAAAAACTTTTCTCCTGAACTTAAATGTGTTTTAAAACCATTTTACTGACAACTAGCACATAGCTTTTCAAAACTCATGTTGCATTTTGAATCAGGGTCTGTTTCTGGTGTCAGTTTGTTTCATCTTGTCGACTGAAATTTGACTTTACGCCAGTTGCCAAAGAAATTTGTGATGAAACCGAAAATTTCAAGTTAAACAGACTTACGAAATTTCAGAAAATTTGTTACACACCACAGGCTGTTGCCAAAGTAAAGGTTGATGTAAAGTGAAAACAGGACTACAAGGAATGTTGTAATGTGATTCAAATTTCCTGTAGTGTCTGGAAAAATGAAATTGGACAGAAATAAATGAAAAACATCAACTACTCTCGGTCTCGACTAAAATAGATTTATATACCATGAACTTAGATTTAGTAGAGACAAACTATATGCTAAGATAACCAATAAAATTACATTTGTAATCTACTACTATTACTTTCATATATGCCCTGAAACTGAATTAATTTTTTAGTATATGTCGCTTCAATTAATTTCAGTTAGTTATTATGCTGAAATTAGCCAAATATGCGTTACGCATAAGTAAGAAAGATAAGAGCAAATATAAGAGGGTTCCTAAATTTGAATTCTTAGTTGAAAATTGCGTTAAGAGCGCTCTTAGCGTTAAAATTTAACAGCAATCTCCAAGTAGTTTTGTGAAACAGTTTAAGAGATCCTCCTAAGTTGCTTGGAAAACCCTCTTAACTTTTGACTTAGGAGCAGCTTTAAGAGCAAAATTTAAGAGGGCTTTGTGAAACGC
>JASAND010011503.1:0-25969 GCA_030248195.1 Trissonchulus latispiculum
AAAAATTGACAGAAAGTTGCGGAGTTTTGGCCAACTTCGGCCTACACAATACGGAAGAAATTTCAATAGTTTAAATTAAATCCGAAAATTGGTTTATTAGAGTTAAAAATAGTTCAATAATTCTGTGTTTTCGGCCCCTCATTCTTGAGTTTTGCTTGGACTTTTGGCCGAAAACAAAGCGTGCCGGTCATTTGTCTCCGGCAACAATTGTTCCTTGCTACTGGAAACTCCTTGTTTCCAGTGAGTCAAGGAAAAGGAGAAAAAGTAGACGTAAAAGATGAAAAAATATGCACACAGTCATTTCTACCTAATTTCTAGCTACATAAAAATTACATTACTGAATTCTACGTACTTAACTACCTAGGTTTAAATTCCTTTCTTTTTGATTTAATTTATTTTTGAGGCAACTAGGCCCCCTTCGAACCAATAGGATGTAGAAAAGGTGTATACTAACTCTCTTTTCGAGAGGCAATTCTCCTGCTGGACTAAAGGCCAGCCCAAAGTTCATGTGAGGACAGCCTTCCAGACAATATGACTGGACTTAAGGAGGGGGGTCACTTTTTTGCCGATTTTTCGACCATCTCCGATTTTGCTCATTTTCACATATTTTGTAGTCCCCATGGGTCCGCGAAACAAGACAAGAGCGTTTTGCGAAATATTGCTTCTATCGTTCTGTACATGCCCTCAAAGGTGACCTCGACATGTGTTAAACATAGGAAAATGAAAAAGTTAGGTTAAAAAGGTTGTGGCAGAAAAATTTTTTGCTGTATAAAAGTCAGAACTCTGAAACCTTTTCAGAAGCATTAAGGACATATTGTAGAGTGCAGCTATCTCCTCTGAAACGATTCTGTTCCGTATTGGATTTTTGGCGAATTTTTAAAGTCAGAATTTTGGAAAATCGCCCATTTTTGGACCGTGAAAAACAGGAGCTACGGTACTCTTTTGCTTGTCCTGAACGATTGGCAAAAGTTTCAGAAACGGCCAATAGATAGCTGCACTCTACGCTTAAAACCACGTCTTATGAAAGTACTCGCATGTTTCTATCATCTACAGTAAGCTCAAAAAACTTGCCACAAAAACAGCAAATTTTGCTAAAAATGGCCATTTTTCACAATTTTCACATTCTTTTGATAATTTCTCACTCATTATGTGGTAAAAAATCGCCAAACTTGGCAGATTACTTAATATATCTATGTCTGTCACATAATGTGGCCAAAACAAATGTGTCATTATTGAACATGCTGCTGTGGCGGCTCCTTTGATCTTTATAGGTGAAAAATGTCAATTTTAAAATTTTTTCAAATATAGACAAAATGGGTATCAATCGATAGCTAATGGAACGAGGAGCAACTTTTCTCATACAACCATGGGTCTAAAATGTTGTCTGTGCAAGATAAAACGAGTTAAAGTTATACTGGGCAATCCTGCAAGGTTAGGTCAGTGCAGCACTCAAGCACGCATTATGAACGCCTGGATAGCTGGCCTTGAGCCACGTCTGCACTTAAATATTACCTTAGTAAAGGCTTTAATTTGGTGTATCGGTTAACCCTGTTTTCTGTCGCGTTTAGTCTCCACCTGACCTTGCAGGGCTCTTCACCGGAATTTTCAAGTTTTCCGGCTTTGAACCTGCATAACTCTGTCACAGTTTGATTTCGAACTCTAATGTTTTGTCTTGTTTTTGAGGACACATGTACCTATATTGTGTGTGAAAATGAGCGAAATCCGTGACTATAGATTTTTGACCAAAGTGACCCCCCCCCTTAACACAAAGGTTACGTAAGTCTTAGTTAAGTTACACCTTTTTTGAAATACTAAAATTACGAAACGGCAAACATTTTACTAAAACATTTTTGGCCATAACTTTCTTAATATTGGGAGTTGAGAAATAAGATTTACATTTTTGGAATCAGCGTCGAATTGCCTTTCGATTAAGCCCAAGTTGTGTTTCCACGTAAAATTTCGATTATTACGTAATTATTACCTAATTAACACTAATTAATACTAATTAACATTTTTTAACTCATATTAATACTTTTTTAGCATAACTAATTACTAAAAATGGAAAATTAATGTTAAATAACGTTAGACATGACTACCTACGTCTAAATACGGCTACCTATGCATTTGTAACTACATATTATCAAGAGTACATAATACATAAGAGTATGACAGCAGGCATACTCTATGTATTATAAGGCGCAATAATGTCAAATCGAAGAAATTCGCCCGCTATGTTTACATGCAACAGACGCACGTTGAACCAACTGACTAGTTGTGTTTTCGTTCTAAAGCGTGCAAGCATAGCGCTCTAATTTGCTTTGATAAGGGGGGTCTGATTTAGGGGGGGGGGGGGTAAGCCGATAGCGTGCAGAGGATGTAGCGAGCTGATAATACATAGTGTATGACGCTTGTCATACTCTTATGTATTATGTACTCTTGATATTATTCGCTGATTAAGGTTAACTCTACATAGTAACTACCGTATGCCAACGAACCATCTTCAGATGATTAAGTTTGACAATAAATTGAAATTGTTGTTTGCAAACAGAGAGGAATTACGCGCTTTTGTGGATAATATTAGGACCTTTTCTTCGGGTTTTGGGTGGTCGACAATAATGGATAGGTTGTCTAAGGTTAGGTCCTAATGAAGAGTCACCAGCTCTTCATTAAAGTGTAGATATTTTGCTGTCATTATCTGTTTGGGGGATAACAAGATCCAAGTGAAAAGGCACCCGCTTTTCACCAGGGAACAGTACTAGGGAATTTCCATTAAGACCACCTAACTAGCTAAGATGTGTATTAATTTATGATGCTGTTCTTCTTGCATTAATGATATCCTGACCTTATTATGCGAATTTAACCAGTCTTCCCTTTCATTCCCCTAGGAATTAGTGATATTTTAGAGATTGGCAACCCTGTTCTTAGTTACACATAAATACAAATACAGCTTGGACGTTCATTCATGTAACTACGATCATAGAATTCTTTACTTAACCCTTTTTTCTAAGGTCTTCCTTGGCGTTTTCGAGTGACTATTGAGCAAATCCTTCTTTTTGGATAATTTCTCCAAAATTTGATTTTTTATTTAACCAATTTCATTACAAATACACAAGAAACGTTAAAAAGCCTTATTTTGAAATTTGAAAAAAGGGCTAAAACGTAGAAAATTTGGCACTTATTTAGATGGGGGGGGGGGTGATTTTTTGCCTTGGTCCCCCCTTATGTATGGTTCGAAAGAATTTTTTGTCTCCGATTTGGCTGAGAAGTTGCCCTTAGGGTAAATCGAGGTCGCTGATTTCAAAAATCGAATCGAGAAATCGATCCGATCGATCGACCGATCAGTAGAATCGATCAATCAACATCGATCAAAAAATTTTTTGTCTCCGATTTTCGCGAAAAGTCGCCCCTAGGGTAACTGGGCCGCTGATTCCGAATCTGCAGTGGAAATTACATAAAAATCGATCGTTCGCCCGCAAAAGTCGATTTTCATCGATTTTTCAAAAATTCGACAATAACTCGACTTTGCCAGCTCGGATCGAAATTTTGACTGCAGATTCGGAATCAGCGGCCCCGTATTACCCTAGGGACGACTTTTTGCGAAAATCGGAGACAAAAATTTTTTGATCGATTTCGATCGATCGATTCTACTCATAGGTGTAACGGAGGTTTGGGGTGGGGGAGGCTCCTCCCAACTTTTTCTGAGGGGCCCCCTCTGGACACCCCCCCCCCCAACCCCCCCCAGGACCACCCCAACCCTCCCCCAAAAAAATTTTTCTATTTTTATGCCAAAAATCGCATTTTCAGCCGTTTCTAATTTCAAAAAACATTCAACCATGAAGTAATTTTATTATTAGGCAGTAGTTTTAAACTCGCAAACTTGTTTGCCAACATGTTTCTATGTTCAAAATAAGGTCAATATTGAGTGAAAGTCCATAAAACCGTTAAAAACGTGTATTTCTCGCAATAATAAACATTTTAAGCCAAAAATTTGGACTTTTTTGAAAAATTTTGCAGAATTTACCCTAAAAATACCCAATTTTTGGCTAATTTTTCGCGCCGGCGGCTTGCCTTTTGTATCCGTAGCCACACACAAAGACAAAGGCGTTTAAGACAAAATACAGAATTTACTAGAAAATACACTATTTACTGGACGAGTATCAGTAAAAATGGTATTTACGTGTAAAGACAGGAAGTTTAAAGAAAATACCATTCTTACTAGTAAATACGGTATTTACTGAAATCGGCCAGTAAATACAGTATTTACTGAATACAGAAATTACTACGACATATATATTCATGCAAAAAATGAAACAGATCCAAGAATTCTGGGGTACCCCCATTTTAGTCACCTCCCCCCGTAACACGAAAAATGCAACAGAAAAATCAAAGCTAAACACATTCATTATCACATACCCACATTAGGCCACATCTTCCGCTTCTTTCCGTGTTCGCAAACTCCTAATAATAACAGGACAGGATATTTCGGGGAGCTTCAAATGATGTTGATAATTGTTCTTGATATATACATACGTATGTAAAGAAAAGAGCACTAGGAAGTTTTGTCACAATGATCTTATTCAATTCAAAGAACATGGCAACAAATTGACACCAATGCTCTTTTTGGCCAACTTTCACACTTTGGTCTAAAACTAATATAGAGATGTTGAAACAAGACAATAAAATATGTAGGTGGGGAAAACAAATACTTTTTGCCCAGCCAATTTGTCTGAATTTGTAGGAAATTTGATGAAAATTTTGAAATTTTTGCTAGAAATGGGGAATATTTAATGAAATGACGGTAAAAATCGTCGAACTGTGCGCCCCCTTTGCGATTTGGGCCCCTCCCTTTGGGGTGTCGGCCTCCCCCTAGAGAAATTTCGGCAAAAATTGTGGATTTCCCAAAAAAAGGTCGCCGGATGTTAGGGTCGCCCCCCTTCAAAAAATCCTGGCGCCGCTACTGCGCTACTGCTGCCTCTGGATTTAGATTTAGAAAATCTAGTTTGTCATTGAAGCTGGCAAAACTGATGAAACCTGTATTTTAACGCTTTTTTCATCAAAAACAGGCTTGTTTTTATCTTTTCGGGCGTTTCGTTACACAGTTTTAAAGCGATTTTAAGCTAAAATTTGGGAAAGTTTTTCAACTTCCCCCCAACCCAAGAATTCGGACCTCAGATATATATTTCGAAAAATGGCCGAAAAAATGCTTTTCTAAGTTTTCTAAGTTTTAGCCCTTTTATCATCAAAATAAGGCTTGTTTTTAACGTTTCATGTGTTCAGTTTTAAAGCGATTTTAAGGCCAAATTTAAGAAATATATTCAAAAATAAACATTTTTCAATCAAATTTAGGCGTTTAGCTAACGTTTTGGGTCTAAAAATCGCTGGGGTAGCCGGAAGTTGGGGAAGGCAAGTAAAAAAATCTGGGGGGTAAAGCATTGCAAAATGTTGGGTGCCCCACCCCCGCCCCCACCCCCGCTCCCAAAGAAAACCATTATACCCCCCCCACCCCACTTCCTGGTGAAGAAACTATGGACATCATGTTCGTACTCTGGACGATTTCTAAGCCAGAGCTTAGCTCAATAATTGCAACACCTACCGTTTGTTTCGGAGGCAGCTTTTTAAAATTATTTTTGCTTTTACACAGAAGGATTAGTGAAAGTAAGTAAAAAGAAAATGTGAATCATTAATTAAATGAGCTTTTCTTTTAAAATGCAAAGTTTGACCGCTGGATCATTAGTTCGCAAAGGCGTTTTTAGCACCCCCACTATAGTAGCAGGTTTTCTAGAAATGACAAGGTGGATCAATGAAAATAGCTAATGGATCATTCCTGACTTTGTGTCGCGAAAGTGGATCAATACCAGTTTCAGTTGGATCATTAAGTGGGAGTGCTAAGGAGACACACGTTGATTAATGAACCAAGCATCATTGAACTTGTTGTTCTATTCTCAGTTTTTATAATTTCACGAAGGGGGTACATCACAGTTAGTTAACGGTGCTTGGAGAAATACGCAGTCATATAAACGGCGTACGATATCAACATTGCTGCATACTTCAGCGTACTAGCTTTTGTTTCTAGCGTACTTCAAGCTACAATAACGTACACTTATTTGAAAGAGATAAAAAATGTAAAGATGAAATGAAAGACATCCTTACGTTTCAAGTAGACGATAATTCAAGTTTGCAAATGACAGGTCCAATTTTAGCTGATGCCTTCAAAACTTATTTAATTGCTACATTTGAAAATGAAGTTTTCGATAATAGCTAGTGTAATGGAAAAGGCAAAATGAACTCAAAAAGGACAGAAAAGGGCTCAGTCTGTTATGAATTGTGATTCTTGATCTAATTATTTGATGCCTTGATCTTAAATGGTGTGCCTGTGAGAGCCTAATGTAACTTACGAAACGTCCAAGCATTGTATGAAAATATTTGTCACTCAACTACCAGAGTTGCCAGTCAGTCTAAAACACTCAAAAATTCACAATTCGGGACATAGGTTCTAGCGTAAATAGGAAAATAAGGTTAGAAGTAGCACTATGACCCACTTAAATGACGCAAAATGGAATAGAACCTCAGCAGAATGCAGCTTAATAAGGGTTAAGTAGGTTACCAATTAATAATGGAGGAGTCGGTACCCTTCCCGGGTCAGTAATAGGCCCTATCATTGCCTTTGTTGTATAATGGAGGAGTCGGGAGTCGGTCCCAGGCCACGAATAAGGCCTCTCGTTGTCAAGGAGTTCATCAAAATTCGATTAAAACAGCTAGCTTGAAATTATTAAAAAATGGATGCAAAGGAAGATATTGCGAAATAACCAGTAATTTAACCGGAGAATTCGAGTTTAAAACGTTTCTACATTGTCAGTAAGCGCAAATATTGGAAGATGGGTTAATAAAAGGTCATAATTCGTTCGTTAGTAGCATAAGATAATGTTAATTGGTGTTAGTAAGTGTTAGTTAGGCATAAACTGCATTAATCAGGTAGTAATTAGTTAAGGTGAGAGATTTTTAACAAAAATATAAGTTAGGCTTATCTGAAAGGCAATTCTTTTCTGATTCCGATAATCCAAACCCGGTCTTTTAACTCCCAATATTGCGAAATATATAAGCAAAAGATAGTTTTGAGTGGTTACGTTTTAATTTCATAATATTGGCCTATTGTGACCTTTATAACAAGGCGTAACAATGGCGTGTGGTTACGCCCATTCATGTTTTCATTCATTCCATTGAGCCTCTGCTGGCTCTCTCCCAGCAAAGACTTGCCTCGCAGAGAAAGAGTTAGTACACACCTTTAGGTACAGTAATACGTTCGGAGGGGGCTTAGCTCCGTCCCCAATAATTAAAAATAAGATGAAATTAGTTAGTCTTAGGTAGTTTCGTACGTGGAATAATAATATCTAATTCTTAGTTTACAGAAAATACGTAGTTTCTTGTATGCACATTTTTTGTGCAACAATTGCGTTTTTGGTTCATTTGCTGGAAACGTAGGAGTTCCAGCAAGGGAGAGCAATTGTTGCTAGGATTAACGAGCGGCTTCTCTTGTCTTCGGCCGAAAGGTCACGCCCAACAGGAAAGAAAGGGGCTTGGAAACAAGGAAGCGCCTCAAAATAATAACTACAAAATTTATTAAATGATTTAGTCAAGTTAGCACTTAACATTTGGTTTTTAATAATCGGCCCCGAGAGGCCTTTGTTTTGTACAATTTTGTTTTTTCAATCCGTGAAAATTAATTTTTAAGCTGGGAATTTCCCCTTTGGTTACCTTTACGTGTTAACCAAAAAGTCTGCAAAGTTTCCCAAATTTCAGCTTGGGAAATTCATCAAAAAGGGGTCAGTTGGAGGGCCATAATTCCTTTTTCTCATTAATGTCCACTCCAACGGACCAGCCGCCTCGCCAGCCCGCGTCGGGTACACGCTTTAAGATAGGGAGCTTCCAGAAAATTCTGGAAGCTCCACCTAAAATCAAAGGAAATCCGACAAAGGTCAAAACACCAGTGAGCTGCAAGACTCCTGTCAGCTCACTGCAAAATTCAAAATTTTAGTTAGTGTTCGCCTGAGTCTTTGCCGAGAGCGGCCGTGTTTTTCTCTCTCCCGAGTGCAGTACACTTTCCCGTTGTGCCAGCGATTTGGCCGGGAACAAAAAGTGTACTTAGGACGCGAGTTAGGGACCTCCTCTGACCCACACTGGTCAGAGGAGAAGATCTGAGTTCACGCGGCGAACAACACACGCTGAGGGCCAAATGAGCGTATTATGCTCGGTCAGATTCGCACAATTAGGAACGCATTTTTTGGGACTTTTCAGGCGGCCTTTGGCCTATTTTTTACCTGTTTATTCGGCCCTTGGGCCACAATTTAATTAATACATTTCAACCAAGTCACGGCCTAACTGGCCTTTAATTTTAGGCTTTATGCCCAATTTTTACCTTTTTCTTATTTTTCGGGGTTTTGTAGAAAAATTGGGATTCTGAGTGGGGACCCACCCCTGAGTTGAGATAGGAGGTCCCTTGTGTGAATCCTTGGGTAAACCCCCTCATGGATTGTGAGGTTCCAAGGTTAGCACCCATTCTTTAGAGGGTGAATTATAGACCAACATTGGGTGATTGTGAGTGTGAATGAGGGCATACCATGTAAACCCCCTTTTGTCCGATAAGGGTCTTGGGACTGCCAGAATGAATGTGTAAATATTCAGATATTAGGCAGGAATTGGGCCAAATTGGGTAGCAATTTGGCCCCTAACCATGAATAATTAGGGTTTCATTACGTTCAAAATTTGGCTGCTAGTTTGACGCGAACATGCTGTTTTTGGAGTGAATGTAGTGTGAATTCTGCCTGGAAACAGCGGGATATTCCGTGGTTTAGAATAGGTTTGCAGCCTAGGGTCACGGGGACCCCGAATTAGGACTGCAATTCTGTTGGGTTTCCGGTCATCCGTGTAGGTAGCCCTGCGACTAGGGGACGGATGAGCAGCAATCATGGAATCCAGAACTATCCGAATCAGAACTATAACGGGAGTAATACACTCAATAGCATGAGATTCGCTACTACTCAGTATTTTACAGTAGACGTCCGATTAGCGGATTAACAGGTCATCTAGTTTTAATCCAGGAAATAATGCTAGTTTTGTTGTGTTGATAATTTGTTAGTTGGATAGTGCCTAACCAGTGTAGTTGGTTTCAGTTAAGGATAAGCGTATTATTTGCCTTATTTAAAACGGTTATTGGTTCACGTTTCGCAACATTAAATACTCAAAATCATGTCAGCTATAATGCCCAGTTTTAAAACACAAAAGAATGAACCAAACTAAAAGAAAAGAAATAAACCCGTGCTGAGACTGGAACTCAGGGCCTTCGGCGAGCTGGGCCGATCCTCGTCCATTGAGCCAGAACGGGTTATGATTAACTCCAGCTAGCTTATGTACCGTAGCAATTTGGCAACCCAGCACGTGCGCAGTTGAACTAATACACTATATGTACAAATTACGCATATGTGGACACAAACTTTGATGACGATTTTCTCTTCAACAGCTGAACGGTTTTATCTGTTTCAAAAAGGAAAATGTTCAGCTATTCAAGCTCTACAAAAGGATATAACTTTTACCCCAATTAATTTTCATTAACTTATTAACGTAACCGAGTTAACGTTAACACAGGAATGTTAAGCCTGCGCAGAACACAATCTGCGCAGGTATTAATTAACTTTAATTATGTTTTTCTCACTAATTACTGAATATTTTTCGGTACTGTAAGCGTAAAAATGTCCAGTTTTTCAAGCTCTACAAGAACATGTAACTTTTGTTCAAATTCGTGTTCATGAAAGTTTTGTTAATTTAAATGCCGGTTTTGCACGAGTACTGACATGTGCTCGTGTGAAAGGGTGGTTGTACCTGCGACTTCCACTCGGCTGGCTGCTGGAGTTGCCAGCGCCGGATCGAATAGCGGTTCGGTACGTCCCCTGTTAGGGCATTAGGATAGGTGGGTGGTGAGGTAGAAGTAGAAGTAGTTCGGTAGGTCGGTAGGTCAGTAAGTAGGGACTGCGTAGAATGGCTGCTGAGACAGTGAGTGAGTGAGTTTTTGGATTTTTGGCATAAACTAACTAAAATTAATTATATGCGAAAACTCTCTCAAATTCAGCCAATTAGTTTTATTTTATGTTAATTAGCTCATTCCGAACAGGAAAATAATTAATTAATAGGGATTTTAAAACCAAATAGCCAGGTAGCATTAAGTTTTAGCTTTAATATTACGTAGGCTTTAGCTATTTAGCATAAGTAAGTAGGTAGACATCAACTAATTCAGTCATTACAAGTATTTAGCAATTGACCATCTTCCAATATCAGAAATTCACTGAACATGTCAAGTTTCGTATATATTTGGGCTAGTTAGTTGGCCACGAGAAATGAACCCATTTCCCGTGGCAAATCAACAAAATTGGGCCAGGAACAGGCCGAAAACACTAATATTATCCAGTCATATTACTTGCCCAGGAGGTTATGCAAAATTCAGTCAGATTCAGTTCATTTTTACTCAAAATGGCCCTAGAAGGCCGGTTGGTGGAAGGAAAAGGTAAAAGCAAATGAATTCTGAAAATGAGTTGCAAGCAGTGCATTTTATACGTTTTCAACAGTGTCTTGCCTAGCTGCAAATTCAGTCAGGCCCACCTTGGGCAAAAGTGGAAACTTTACGAACCATTTCGTCCAAGCACGGAATTACATGAGGTTCAGACAAATTCTGCAAAATACAAGCTAAAAATGGCCAAGAAGGCCCACTTGGTGACAAGGAATTACTAGAAACGGTTAAACATTGTCAGGAACGCAATAACCAACAATTTCGAGTCATTTCGTCAATTTACAAGCTCAAATGGGGCCCAAAATGCACATTTTGGGCCTGGAAAGCAAAAGGACGAGTAATGGTTGCTGGGTTCGACTCCCGCACCATAATTTTGTACTAATGGGTTTTAACCCATTTGATTCAGGTGCGCGGATCGTCTCCAGTTCGGAAACAGAGCCAGTGAGCTAGTCAGACTTGGATCCGTCAGTGGAAGTGCTTAACCCAGGAACTTTGGTCAGAATCAGTATTGTTGGTTGATTATTGGATCCGGAAGTGATCCCAGATTTGGATTATCAGTCAATTTTGAGGAGCCAATCAGTAGGTACCTTGTGGACTTAGAGCATAACTAAGGTCGAGATCAGAGACGCATCCCGCCGGCGCTTGACATCAATTGGGCAAACTGTAACGTGTGGACTTTAACATTCAAAAGTCACCCGCTAATTTGATTCGGAAAATGTGTAACCTCATCCAGTTCAATCATTTCACCTCCGGGGTTCAGTCCCCATTGTCTCTGGCTTGAGTTTTGGTAGCAGCCAGGAGTTCATAGTATCTGCTAACAGAAGAGCCCGAAGAAGAACCAATCCTCGAACTTTGTGTTTCGTGTTAAATTTCATTAATTAGGAATAAGTAAGGCAGAACCAGGAATCCCCCCATTTCGTTACTTCCTCAAAAGGACATTTCCGTACAATAACCATGTCTAGGTGTTGGAGCGGACCTTCGGGAAAGCAGTGTCCAACATTCGGGGACTCACCCATAGACCGACCCCAGGTTTAACTTAATTAATAATTGCTGATTTGTAGTTTTATTGAATTGTCGTTTTGTAATCCGTTTTGATAAGGACGGATAAAGAGTCGCACAGCACAAGCATATAGGCGCACGAGGAAGCATGTAGGTGCCAAGTAGCAGAGTGTTGGAGACGGTGTAATAATTAGATAATCGAGATCAAGTTTGAGAAAGAGAAGAAGAAGAGGTACCACTAAACCTTGTCCCTAAAACACACATAAATTGGGTAATATTATCCTAAATTAGGATAATATTAATAGTCAACTAAATGACGGTAACTGGCAACTCTGGTACAGTAACTGAACACTGTACTGAACTGTAATTGTATCTGTTTTGCACAACTTGTAACAACCCCTAATAATAATACTTGTTGTACTTTAATTGTCATCAGTTTGAAGTGTACCTTTCATAATTGTATTAATCCTAATAAATAGCTGGCGTGTCAAACTCAGAGTCTTTGTTGCGAAAAGAGGCGCGATTGTCTTCTGAAACCAGGCGCGATTGCCATACAAGGAACTCAACACAAGGATCGAATCAGGACTGATTAAGGTAATTTCTGATCAGGAATTAAAAGATTCATCACCAATCCGGCGATCATATCAAAGCAAGTACTGACCCCTCTTGCTGATCTGCTGGAAGCCAGTGCATCAAACGAACTCACCAAGAAGACTCCTACAAAGGTTGGCTGCAGGGAATCTCTGATTTTGGAACACCACCTTTCGGAGATCCAGTGCCTAAGTCTGCTTCGATAAGTGGACGCGCTAACCTTCCGTGTGATCAAGTCTAAAGTGGATCGAGATTCAGATCTCACTAACTTCATTACATATGTCCATTTTTTCCAGAGGAGGGTTTTAACCATAGGTGTGGCTGGGGGGGGCCGCCGGGGGGGGGGGGGACCCCCCCTAAATTTTAGATTTTATGCCATTTTTGGCCACTTTTTGTTGTCCTGTGGTTGTACCTTGAACAAAAATTTTCAGACGGGCTTGTACCTCAAAAAAATTTGTAAGAGTTTTCGAAAAATTTACGTTAATTTTGTTAAAATTTGAACTTGTTTATCAAAATTTGCAAAAAAGTTCCCATTTTTGGAACAAATTTCGAAATTTTGCTCGATTTTCTCGAAAAATTAAACATTTTAGCTAAAAAAACTCCAGCGAAGCCGGAGATTTTTTGAAATTTTACTGTAAAAACTAATTTTTTCCGGCTGTTTTTGGCTACCCCGTGGCCATTTTTTCGCTACCCCTTGTCCCAGAGACGGCGATAGGGCTTGTACACCCATAGGTGTAATTGGGGGGAGGTTTGGGGGGGGGTAACCCCCCCCCCCCCCCACCATTTTTTCCAAACCACCCCCAAAATTTTTGGGGCCCCGCCCCCCCCCCCACCGGGGGGGGGGGGTAGTCACGCCGAAGGCGCGAAAAATTGGCCAAAAATAGGGTATTTTTAGGGTAATTTTGCAAAATGTTTCAAAGATTTCCGAATTTTGGGCTTAAAGTGTTCATTATTGCGAAAAACACACGTTTTCAACAGTTTTATGGACTTTTGGACTCAATATTGAGTGACCTTATTTTAGAGTTAGAAATATGTTGGCAATCAAGTTTTCGAGTTTAAAACCCCTGTCTAATGTTAAATTAGTTAATGGTTGGATGTTTTCGCATTAGCAATGGCTGAAAATGCGATTTTTGGCATAAAAATAGAAAAAAGGTTTGGGGGAGGTTTGGGGGGGGTTTGGGGGGGGGGTTTGGGGGGAGGGGTAAAAAGGGGGCCCGCCCCCAATTTTTGGGGGGGGGGGCCCCCCCCCCCCCAACCCAAAGCCCCGTTACACCTATGTGTACACCTTGTCCGGGTTGGGGGCATAGGTGTGGTGTACCTCCTGTTTGGGTTGGGGGGAGTAAAAAGTCCAAATCTGGCTTGGGGGGTCTAAAAATCGGAAATTTTAGAAAAAACTAATTTTTAGAGTTTTAAACTATTTCCAGCCAATTTTTTCAGAAAATTTTTGAAAAATTGCAAAAATTTAGCATTTTTTCTCTTCTGTGGACCCTATTTTAGGGGGGGGTCTGAGCTCGGCTTGGGGGTGGTCGAGGTCGGGTATCGGCATAGGGGGTGGTGGTCTGGCCTTTTCGTTGGGTGGGGGTCTCCTCACAAGTCACAGGGGGCAAACTGTTGCCTGGTACACCTATGTTGGCTTGTTGGAGGGCTTGTTTGGACCCCCCGCGTTAACCTATGCTTTTAACCAAGTTTCCGTTATACCAATAAAGTCGTATTGGTCGTCCCAGGTCTCGGGAGGGGGAGGCACGGATTTCTGGGTGGGGATACATAGGTGTAATTGGGGGGAGGTTTAGGGGGGTAACGCCCCCCCAGCCATTTTTACAAACCACCCCCAAAAATTTTTGGGGGCCCCCGACCCCCGGCCCCCCCAACCTGGGGGGGCATACAGGTGTACCTTGAGAAAACGTTGGGGGAGGGGGTAGCCGAAATTAGGGAGGGTGGTGTCAGCCGTTTTGAGGTGGGGTGGGGTCCGGAAAAATCGAATTTGGCGGGGGGTAAAAAAAGTTTTTGGTCAAAAATTTAGAAAAAAATTCGCACATTTACTAAAAAAGCGTTATTTCCAACTAAAAATCAACAATATTTCTTCATGTTTGCTCATTTGTTCGAAAAAACTTGGATTTCTTTGCAAAACTTTCGAATTTTTACTAATTTTGATTGAAAATTTTCAAAATTTTGAGGGTGGGGTCTGGGATCTGGTCATTTGGGGGTGGTGGGGTGGGGGTCTGCCTCCGAAATTTCGGGGGTGGATCGGCACTTTTCCATTTGGGGGGAGGGGTTCCCCCCTCCAGGTACTACACCTATGGGGGGGGCGGGGGAAGTCGCGCCGACGGCGCGAAAAAATTGGCCAGAAATCGGGTATTTTTAGGGGAAATTTTGCAAAATTTTGCAAAAATGTCCAAATTTCTGGCTTAAAGTGTTCATTATTGCGTAAAATACACGTTTTCAAAAGTTTTATGGACCTTCTGACTCAATATTGACCCTATTTTGGAGTTAGAAACATGCTGGCAATCAAGTTTTCGAGTTTAAAGGCCCTGGCTAATGTTAACATTAGTTAATGGTTGGATGTTTTTTGGCATTAGCGATGGCTGAAAATGCGATTTTTGGCATAAAAATTGAAAAAAGTTTTGGGGGAGGTTTGGGGGGGTCTTGGGGGGGGGTTTGGGGGAGGTCTAAAAAGGGTGCCCGCCCCCAAAATTTGGGGGGAGGGGGCCTCCCCCACCCCAACCATAGGTGTACCACCTGTTTGGGTTGGGGGGGAGTAGATGGTCCAAATTTGGCTCGGGGGACCCCACCCAAATCCGAAATTTGGGGGGGGGAGGTGTCATGAAATCCTAGAAACCTTAATGACTATCCTAACTTTGATCCTCTACCAAATGAAACTACATGAAACTGCCGATTGTACAAGGCTATATAAAGTTCTATGTTAGAATATTGTTAGTATATAAACTCTTGCTAGTTAGGAAGTGTCAGTCTTTTTGAATATTTCATTGTCAAGTAAAGTTGGTCTTGACAAAACTGGTAGCAGAGCTGTTTTTGTTCAGCCACTCTGCTAGTTAGATATCTGCCAGTCTAATCTGCCATCTATCTGCCTGTAGCAGTCGGGTGTATTCGCTACCGACTGTTCATCTGCCTTGGACTGGATCTGTCTACCTGTCAGTGGATCCAGCCATCTGCCTGTGGATCAGCTATCAATCAGCACAGCCGGGTTTACTCGCTACCGGCTACCATCTGACTCTGCCATCTGAGAACTTTCTGTGATCGCCGGGTTTAATCGCTACCGGCTTCCTGCATCCCTAACGATCAATCGACAAGCCGGGTATATTCGCTACCGGCTCGGCCTGCTCCAAGTCACTGCCTCTGCCTGCCTTATACCCATCAGCTGCCGTACCGGGTTTCTTCGCTACCGGTCTCTCCGATCCGCCTGCCCATCAGCCATAACCTGCCGATTGGATCAATTCAACCGCTTTCTGCCTACAGCTGTCAGTCAGGTTTCTTCGCTACTGACTTTCAGTTGTAATATCAAGCCAATCAGCGACCGATCAATCTGGCTCAACCATCAGCTGTTCAACTGCTAATTGTGCTGCTCCTATCCTCGATTGCCATGGTCAATCCGGAAAATCCCTGTGGATCCTGCCTGCGGGCCACCCCTGATGGAATTCAGTGTGACTCTTGCTCGGGGTGGTGGTGTGTGTCCTGTGTCAACCATGGTGTCCCTGGATCCCTCCCAATGCCCCTCTACCAATACCTCCAAACCCTGCCGTCCTTTCCCTGGGAATGTCCCACGTGCTCTGCTCTTCCGGTACCCCTCCAACTCCTGGCTTCGGAAACGCTCTCAAAGGCGGAGCTACTCCGCTATAACTGCAGTGAGGGGGCCTTCCGGGTATCTAAAACGGCGTTGGGTTCTGGTGCATCTGCTTCTGCCGCAGGTGCTAGTGCTTCTGGTTCTGGGTCTGCCTTGGGTTCCCCAATGGTATCCCTTTTCCGGGAAATGATGGCTTCCCAGATGGCCATGCTGGAAAGCCAACAGAAGGAACGGGAAAGGGACAGGGAAGAGCTCAGAAAGGAAAGAGAGGAGCAGCAGAAGGTTAGACAGGAAGAGTTAAAGTTGATACTAGAATCTCTAGGGTCTAGGATATCTGATACCGCAACGAATGCCAGAACGCTCAATACCGAGACTCATAGAGACAGTGAATCTCGAACTACTACATGTACTGCTAAGCTACCAAACATCCAGCTGCCTAGTTTTTCAGGCAGCATCCTAGAGTGGCCAAATTTTTGGGAGTCCTTTCAGATCAATGTACACGATCGTAGTAATCTGCAACCAAAACAAAAGCTCGACTACTTACATCAGGTACTAAAAGGGTCAGCTTTAGAGAAAATTAAAGGGTTAGGGCTTCAAGGGGAAAAGTATGAAGAGGCAGTGAGAGTGTTGAAAAAAGAGTACGGCCAACAACAAAGGATGGAGGAAGAGTGTTGGAGAATCCTCAGAGACCTGCCATCCGTCCGTGAGACGTTCGCCAGTCTGGAGAAAT
This sequence comes from Trissonchulus latispiculum, assembly GCA_030248195.1. NCBI lineage: Eukaryota > Metazoa > Nematoda > Enoplea > Enoplida > Ironidae > Trissonchulus > Trissonchulus latispiculum. The sequence continues at coordinate 16,675 of JASAND010011503.1, forward strand.
TCACAGATACTGTCCGCTCTACTGCTGGTTGCCTGGAACGCATGGGGATTGTCACTCAAAGCTTAGATTGCTGCGTCAATTCCCTACTGATGCCGAAGCTGTCCTCCAGTCTGAAGTATAAGCTACAGGAGAAAAAGATTAGCCGAGGAACACATGAAGAAAGATGGAGAATGGTAGAATTTCTTGACTGCCTACAAGAAGTGAAGATTCTGATCCAAGCTGTTCCCGACAGAACCGATAGACGACTTGAAGATAATCAGAAATTTGAAGAAGACGTTGCTGCACCTGCTACAGCCGCATTTCTTCAGACGAGCCAAAGTCGAACACGAAAGAAACAGTGTGCCTTCTGCAATCGAAACCACTACAGCGATCAATGCACTGTATATCAGAAGAATGCTGACCGTCAGGAGATTGTGAAGAAAAGGAATCTTTGCATTAATTGCTTGGGTTCCGGTCATCGAGCTCGAGAATGCAAAAGAACAAAGATATGCTACTACTGCCGCAAATCTGGACACCACAGTGCCTTGTGCTATCGCCATGTCAAAGAGACAGCGTCCTCATCGACCAGCCAACACGTGATCGAGATGAATGAGTCGAGCCAGGATGGTCCATCTTTCGAGCAAGTAGAACCTGCTCTGCTTGCAAGTGCTGATGAAGAGGATGGGATCATCATGGCTACAGCAAATGTTCCTGTATCTGACCCCTTGACGGGAAGAAAGTTGAAGCTGTCCGTATATCTGGATTCTGGATCTAGGTATACCTGTATCGACCGCAATTCAGCCAACAGATTGGGCTTGGTTCCTTCGAAGACTGTGGAACTGAAGACTGCTCGGTTCAATACTGATCAAACCGAAGTGGTAAAGGCTGAGGTTGTCCACTTCCAGTTGAATGGTCCAAAGGGATTTGGTCTACGCATCAATGCCTACTCCATAGCCAATATGGCACCGATTTTACCAGTCTATCCTACAAAACTGAAACCATCTACCCAGAGGAAGCTGTCCCAGTTCAGTGTTCTGAATCCAGTGCCGGAAAAGCCGTCAACGATCAACCTCCATGTGCTACTGGGTATGGACTACTGGTACTCTGTCCTTGGTCCAGCTGTCTGCAGGACCATACCGCTGGAAGGATCGTTGGTTCTACACTGCACCCCACTGGGAAATCTTCTTTCTGGAAACACGTTGAAGCCAGCCTCAGTTCATCCGAGCTTCTGTAGTCTATTTGCACATCAGAAAGAAGATATCAGTCTGCTGTGGCGCACCGAGGCTATTGGGATTTCTTCCAGTGAAACTGATCAAAAGGAAAGGAATGAGAAAGTGTTTGAAAAGTTCAAGGAGACGACCTCCTTTGAGAAAGGAAGATACCAGGTCCGGTGGCCATGGAAAACAGAAAAATCCCAACTGAGAAGCAATTTTGGTGTGGCTAAATACCGACTACGTCATACCGTCAACACGCTTTGTCCTTCAGAAGATGATCATTCACTGCTAGAAGAATACAATCAAATCATACAAGATCAGCTGAAGAAGGGTGTCATCGAACCTGCAAACAGTCCATGTCCGCAAGCGACGATGATCCATTACATCTCGCACTTTCCAGTCATCCGAAGAGACAGGGCCACCACGAAAGTCAGAATAGTGTATGATGCTAGTACGAAAACCAAGCCGAATGGAATATCATTGAACGATCTGATGCACACTGGTCTAAACTTTCTGCAGGATATGGTTGGTCTACTCCTTCGATTTCGCCTGCCGAAGATTGTGATGATTTCTGATATAGAGAAGGCTTTCCTGCAAGTGGGGCTTCAAGATGTCGACAGGGACTCTGTTCGCTTTCTCTGGTTCAAAGATTTGCTTAATCTGGACGTGGAATCCAATCTTCAGGCCTACCGATTCACCCGAACTCCGTTTGGAGTTGTAGCCTCACCGTATCTTCTGGGTGCAACCATAACTCATCACATGGACCCGCATCCTGGAAGAATTGCCGGACAAGTCAAGGGCAACACGTACATGGACAACATCTTCTTTTCCTCTACTACAATTCACGAAGCAAAAGAGATCTACGTAGAGGCCAAGAAGTTGTTTGCCGAAGCGGGTATGAACCTGCGTGAATGGTTGTCGAATAGTCCTGAGGTCAATGAAACGTTCAGACCGGAAGACCTGATCAAAGAGAGAACTACGAAAGTTCTTGGACTGAAGTGGAATTCAGTTTTGGACGAGCTGTTAGTAACACTGCCGAAGATCGCTACCAAAGAAATCACGAAGAGAACCATTCTACATGATCTGGCAAGAATATTTGATCCATTGGGACTACTGTCGCCGCTCACCATTCAAGGCAAGATTCTTCTCCAAGATTTATGGAAAGAAGGAAAAGACTGGGACGAAGATGTCGGAGTAGGTCACAGTCAGCTATGGAAAAAGATTGTGGAAGGTCTTGCCATCCAAGAAGTACTGAAGTCACATTTGCCCTTCGACCGAAAATTCAATTCAGTTGCTTTGCTTTACGGATGCTAGTCCTTTAGCATATGCCGCAACTGTATATCTACGCCAGGAAACTGACAGTGGTGTTGTTTGTAACCTGGTTTTTGCGAAAGCCCGGGTTGCTCCTGTGAAGCCAATGACTACTGTACCCAGACATTAACTGCTGGGAGTCCTGATAGGAAGCAGAGCTCTACGATTTGTGGAAAATCAGCTCCGGCGATCTGTTCAAAAGAAGATTCTTTGGTCCGATTCTCAGATCGCCTTACACTGGATCAACAGTGAGAAAACCCTGGTACCCTATGTGCAAAGAAGAATAGATGAAATAAGAGGTCCTCAAGATATTTCGTTCAGGTACGTCCAGTCAAGTCAAAATCCGGCTGACTTGGCCACAAGAGGAATGTTAAGTGAAAAGTATAGAAGTTCAGACTGGTTAACCGGACCAGCTTGGTTGAAGGAGAAAGAAGACTTGTGGCCAAACATACCACTGCCTGGACTTTCAACAACTCCTGAACTAAAGACTACTCCTGCCCTGGTCAATCAACAGGAAGTAGATTCCGAAGTCCTTGTTGCAACTCCGTTTGGGATAAACCTGGAAAGATTTTCTAGTCTCGACAAGTTGCTTCGAGTAACCGCAAGATGTGAACAGTTCATACGTCGTTTGAAAAAAGCCAAAGCCAGATCTTATATAGAAGCTGAAGATATCAATAGAGCCAAGCTCATGTGGATCAAATATGCACAGAAACATCTTCCAGAAAACGCTATGGAGAAACTGAAGTCCGGAAGGTCAACTCAGTACATCAAGCAACTTGACTTGTTTCTGAAGGAAGGTATTATTCGATGCGGAAGCCGACTAACCAATGCTCCAATAGCGGAAGATGCCAAATTTCCAATTCTCCTTCCAGCTGAAGCTCCAATCACCACCATGTTCATAAGGGATGTTCATGAGAAATCATTCCATTCCGGCCCAAGAACAACGCTGTCAGTACTTAGGCAACATTTTTGGATCCCTCAGGGATTAAGTAGGGCCAGGAAGGCGATCCGTAAATGTCTGATATGCCAGAAAGTAGAAGGAGGAACCTTCAAAATGCCAAGAATGGGAGATTTGCCCAAAGAAAGGCTGACAAGCTCCGCAGCTTTCCAATACACGGGTTTGGATTACCTGGGTCCCCTATATGTAAAGGAGGCAAAACATTCCAAAGAATACCTGAAGCGGTGGGTTGCTATCTTCACTTGTTTCACCACAAGAGCTGTGCATCTGGCTGGGCTTATTCTAGGGATTTTTTCTTGGGGGGGGCCCCCCCCCAAAGGTCCGAGGGGCAAGGAATTTTTGGGGGGGGCGAAAATTTTTCGAAAAATATGCTAAAAATAGCGCTATTTTTCTAGCATATACTATAAAAGTTGATTTTCATAGCAAAAATAAGCAGATTTAGTGTTGAAAAGGCCAAAAATTGAGTAAAAATCTCCGGCGAAGCCGGAAAATTTTTGAAAATTTGGCCTTCTGAGCGATTTTTTCAGGGCAAAAGTTGGTACCAAAAGGGGCACCCACTTTTTGGAGGGGGGCGATTTTTGGGGTTTTGGGGGGGGGGGAAGGGTGTTTATGGGGGGCCCCCCAACCCCCCCCCCCCCCCCACTAGAATAAGCCCAGTCTGGAGCTCATTCACTCGTGCTCGGCGGAATCAGCTCTCAATGCTGTAATGAGATTTGTAGCCCGACGAGGTACTCCAGATATGATACTAACAGATAACGCCCTCCACTTCCAAAAGGCCAAAAGTGTTCTTCACGCCATTTGGACAGAAAAAGAATCGGCTGAAGTTAGGAAGAAGCTTTTTTCGTTTTTCAGTGAGAAGGGAATAAAATGGAGATTTATTCCATAGAGATCGCCTTGGTACGGGGGATTCTATGAGCGTCTGGTAGGGCTTGTAAAAAGATCATTAAGGAAAACTCTGTGGAGATCAGTAATTGACGAAGATTGCCTAGTTACCCTCCTAGCTGGAATTGAAGCAGTGTTGAATTCCTGTCCACTGCTGTCTTTGAATGTGGAACTCGGGGATGGAGCTATTCTGACACCAGCCCACTTCGTCAGTCCAGACATCAAGCTGAACATTCCTCCTTCGACCGAAGATGCCGAAGACCCAGATTATACGCCACTAAATTTGGAGGAGGATCTGCCCCACAAATTGAAAGTCAGACAAAAGAAACTTGAGATGTTTTGGAAAGTGTGGTACAATCAGTACCTCACAGAACTAAAGGAAAGTCATCGAAGACACTTTGAGAAAACCAAGGGACAGGTCAACAGAATACCTACTGTGGGCGAGGTCGTGCTCATCAAGGACTCTTTGCCTAGGGCTAGTTGGAAACTAGGAAGGGTTGAGAAGTTGCTATCTGGCCAAGACTCTAAAGTCAGATATGTGCAGCTTCGGTTGCCAAGCGGGAAGACCACGAAGAGGGGGCTCAAGGATTTGGTCCCTCTGGAGGTTGCACCTAATCCCCAGGGCACGTCTATCCCTCACCCGGGTCCCTCCGCGGGTGTCCCAAAGGATCCTTCCTTGGGGGTTTGATCTCGAACATTTGGGTTACGGGCCCCGGGAAGATGTCATGAAATCCTAGAAACCTTAATGACTATCCTAACTTTGATCCTCTACCAAATGAAACTACATGAAACTGCCGATTGTACAAGGCTATATAAAGTTCTATGTTAGAATATTGTTAGTATATAAACTCTTGCTAGTTAGGAAGTGTCAGTCTTTTTGAATATTTCATTGTCAAGTAAAGTTGGTCTTGACAGGAGGACCCCCCCTAAACTGTACCCAAGTTTTTAGCTAAAAATGCTCCTTCTTCGATGTACAGTACATTAAACGTACTCAAAAGCTTCTGTCAATAGTTTTCGTATGCGAAAATAGGGCTTGAAAATTGACAAATTTGTACTAAAATATGCCTAAATTAGACGTTCGTCAACCCAGCAGAAGAGATTTCACTACAAATTACAATTTTGATGTCAGTGGATAGCCCTGAATTTGTAGTATGTGTAGTCACTTTCCTTTTAATTTGTAGTTGTAAGGTTAATGAAAAATCAGCGTTTGAAGTTTCATATCTTTGACATGTGGAACGTGCGTTTATCTAGCATATGTGACGCAGTCACGTGACCAAATCTGAGTCACATATGCAGCAGAGACATACGTCTTATGTGTTAAAGATTTGAAATTGCAAACGGTGATTTCTCATTAACCTTACAACTACAAATTAAAAGGAAAGTGACTACACATACTACAAATTCAGGGCTACCCACTGACATCAAAATTGTAATTTGTAGTGAAATCTCTTCTGCTGACTTGACGAACGTCTAAATTAGCCCAGATTGTGGTTTATAATTGCGTATATTACCTTTTAATTGCTATAAATAAACATCTTTAGCTGTTTATAGGTGATTTATAGCCTATTTTTCTAATTTTTTCAAAAATTTTCAGAAGTTGCAAAAAATTTTCAAAAATTTTGCATTTTTTACTTGGTTTGGACCCAGCTTTAGGGGGGAGGGGGGTTTGAGCTCGGCTTGGGGGGGAGTAGTTGAGGTCGGGGAGGGGGAGGGGGGTCTGGCCTCTCTGTGGGGGGTCTCACACGGGGTAAACTGTAGCCTGGTACACCTATGCCCCCAACCCAAATCCCCGTTACACCTACATATGGGGGGAGAAAATTGTTTCGAAAAATGCTTAAAAATAGCTGTTTTTAGACTAAATTAAAACTTAAAATAGCTAAAAATACTTAAAATGTCTAACAAGTAGGCCCCAAAAGGGGCAGTATTCCTTTGTAGACCTGTTTTTATTCAAATTGCAAAACTGTCTTTGTTGGAAGCGAACTTTTCATTCCGCTGCTCAAATTTGTTCTCAGTTCTCAATGACCTCCATACTCATCAGAGAGAAAGCAGGCCTATGCTTGCCATGCTGGGCTGAACTTGTGATGTCCAGTGCAAGCTAGTACCTTATATTAGCCTAAGGCACCCATGTGTAGCTCCCAAGCTACACAGGTGCTCAAAAATATGCAACCGTTTAGATTGCTGACAGCCGAAGACTGCGCCAAGGCTCACAGTTCTGCGGCCTAAATAGGTTCTGAAGCCTAATTTGCATAATCCGAATGCAAAAAATCTCACCTAAGCTAGCCCTGTGTTGAAGATAGGGCTTCTAAATGGAGAAATGACTCACCATGCACTAATCATAATAGTTTCCATTTTATACATTCCTGCTCCGCAGGAATAAAAATCCGGCGAAGCCGGAAAAATTTTTTCAAAATGTACCCTCGAAATGTTTGGAAAAATTGGAATTTTTTGCAAAAAATACAAATTTTTCGACTAAATGAACAAAAATGACGAAATATTGTTGATTTTTAGCTGGAAATAACGTTTTTTCAGCGAATTCGCGAATCTTTTCTAGATTTTTGACCGATAAATTTTTGGCCACCCCCCCCGAATTTGGTTTTTCCGGTCCCCACCCCACCTCAAACTGGCTGACCCCATCCACCCTAATTTCGGCTACCGCCATAGGTGTAACGGGGATTTGGGGTGGGGGGCCCTCCCCCGAAATTGGGGGCCCCCTTTTTAGACCCCCCCAAAACCCCCACGACCCCCCCAAACCTCCCCCAAAAAAGTTTTTTATGTTTTTGTGACCCCAAAAAATTTTTATGCCAAAAATCGCATTTTCAGCCATTGCTAATATACATATACCGAAAAACATGAAAGCATTAAGTAATTTTGACATTAGACAGTGTTTTTAAACTCGAAAACTTGATTGCCAACATGTTTCTGAGTCCAGAATAAGGTCAATATTGAGTTTAGGAGTCCATGAAACCGTTATAAACGTGTGTTTCTCGCGATAATAATCAGGCTAAGCCGAAATTTTGGACTTTTTTGACAAATTTTGCAAAATTTACCCTAAAAATGCCCAAATTTTGGCCACCCCCCCCCCCCAGTTGGGGGGGAGGGGCGGGGGCCCCCAAAAATTTCTGGGGGGGGGGTCTGGAAAAATGGCTGGGGGCCCAATTACACCTATGGCTACCGCCTCCCCCAACTTTTTCTCAAGGTACACGTATGGTTTTGGAGATCATAGAGCCTACTCCTAGCCCAGGTAGGAGGCGGGTGGGTTTTTCTCCAAAAAACGGGGTGGGGGTTTTTTCTCCCCAAGGCTATACGTGCGTAACATATGCAATCTGCGCTTATGCACTTCACTTCAGCAGTTGCTACCACGTGGCTGATTTGATTTATTTATCAAACGTTTCATTTCATTGTGTTTAGAGTATGTTCTTGCCGCTCTCTAGAGTTGCTTTCGCTTTAACGATTTATATTGGGCTTTCTCTTGTTTTTAGTATTTCTGGATTGCCAAAAAATGATAGATCTGGTTAGTTTCATGTCGATTTATTGTAATAGCTGACTGTTAAGGGATATAACGCGTATGTTTCCGTAAATAAATATACCTTCTGGCACATGTGACTTGATGATGCCGTGTAGGGCGCTGAGCCTTGAAGGGCCTGTCCCCCTTCAGTAGTCATCGACGCTGTGGGCTCTACATTTGAGGGTGATCATGACCTGCGCTCTTTGTCCCTGAACAGGGTATTTTTTAGGGATTTTTTTCGGGGGGGCTCCCGGGGGCCCCCCCCGGGCCCGGGGGGGAAAGATTTTTTTGCATAAATGAGCGAAAAAACGGTATATATTTTTGGCGTATTTTTCATGGTGAAACGCCAAAAGTTCTCAAAAATGCCAGGATTTAAGCTAAAAATAACTATTTTTACGAAAAAATCTTCGGCGAAGCCGGGAGGGGGCGTTTTCGGGAGGGAAGGCATTTTCGGGGGGGAGGTAAATTCGGGGGGGGGCCGCCCCCCCCCTGTAAACATACCCTGCTGAACAGGGATATATATATATATATATATATTCTCCAGGGCTCACCTCCACATTTTTACCTGGAGTCGCAATACATTAATGTTGCAGTGCAGCATTCTCAGGCGGTTCACGCTTTCTGACTTGAAACTTAAGGGATCATGTCGTGCCACTTAGTGTTTTAGCATAGCCCACACTGTATATAAGTTATGGTGCAGCGTGTGGTTCGAAATTGTCATTATTGAAATTTGATTAGTTTCTTAGTGTTTTCGTGCTTTTCCTGTCTGGGTTTTCTTTAGGCCAAAAGTGTGAGGGGCCCTCCCGGACTTGTTGGGAATATAAGTGGGAAATAAAATGGGTTTAAACTGCTAAAAATATGGTAAAAATTGCGTGTTTTCTACATGTATATACTGCTATAACTAAGCTAAAAAGTGCTCGAAAATCAAGTTTTTGTACCAAAATAGATGATTTTAGACCAAACGTTCCGAAGAGCCTGGAAAAGTTTTGAAATCTTGACCAACATTCCTTGAAATTTGGCATTTTATGCGCACCTTATTCTGTATATAGTGGGTAAGCTCAGGTCTTCATTGCCCCATTGCCCACATTCAGCCTACACTCAGCCCACACCGGTGTATGATGGATCCACACTACACACGCACACACACACGAAAGTCAATGTAAAGGACTACGGAAGACCTCAAAGCGCGCCGTTAGTGAACAGGTCGCGCAAAGCACATTGACACAAAAAACTACGCAGTGCATGCGTCGCCTTTAGTGTGTTGTACGCGGACTGCATAGTGCGTAGTCTTTAATGCGTAGCATGCGAACTATAAATGCTGTGCGTAGTCTTTAGCGTGTAGTACGCGGGCTACGCAGTGCGTAGTGTTTAAGTGCATAATATAAAGTAGTACAGACGTAGTAAGCCACAGTTGCAAAACTGCAGATGTTTTTTGCCCTCTTACTT